>CAEFZX010019911.1:0-19763 GCA_903066825.1 Alfaro cultratus | reverse complement strand
CTTTTACTCAAGTAAAAATATTAATGTGGTACTTTTACTTTTACTAGAGTACATTTTTGTCTGTGTATTTGTACTTTTAATTAAGTACATTTTTTGAGTACTTTATACAACACTGCTCACTCCCCCACCTCTTTCCCCACTTCTCTACCCTCTTGCTCTATGCTTCTCCCCGTCACCAGATCCTGCTGTGAAATCTAAGGCTGGTTAGCATGGCCACTGATAATGGTGGATAAATGGTTTTTCTGTAACTGTGAGTTGTTCCTCTGCCATTAGCACATTTAGCAGCGTATTCATATGGTTGATTGACAGCGCCAAGATTATTCTTCCTGGTTCTGACAGAAACCCGTACATTTCTTCAGATGACAATAGCAGCACAGTGAGGAGGTGGAGAAGATACATTTTTTTCACAGATTATCTGTCTTATATTATACTTTTATGACATGGTGATAGTTTGAACAAATATGTAGAGAACATTTTTTTTTTTATTAAAGTTACCTACTACAGCTTTAAAAAGGATCGGGATTTTGTTTTGCTTTGTTCCCTCTGCATGTTGTGGGCTGATTAGTATTTGAGATCAATGCATCAATCAGAAAAGAAACTATGTTTCATGCTTAATATAAAGAACTTCAAACCACCAGTTCCTTGCATGACGCTCAGTGTTGTGTTGTGAGTGAAAGTAAAGTTGGACAGAACATGTTAAGACTGGGAACTTTCTGCATATAAAACTATTTGACTAGTAGCTGAAAAGGACTTTAGATTTACAGCTCATCTTGGAAGTCAGGCAATGTTCAGAAGCAGTGGTGGTATTTCATCATTTCTCTTTGATGGATACATCCTGAGGGCAGAGAGCCACTTACACTGCAGGAAGAGCCATAAAACTTTGTCTCATTAAACTACATCAAAGAAATGAATAAAAACTGGATTTAATTGTGTTATGGTTTGCCAGAGCAACACTAAAACATGTTAACTTAACTCTTTCTTCCTTTATATCTTTCTTTTTTTTCCAACTTGGATCAAAATAGGAAATAAGACATATGCCACATGAAGATAAACATATTTTTCTTGTGTTGTTGAGTGTATTTATGGTATATGCATAGAATATGCATGGGAACATATTTAAATTTTTGCTTTTTTTATATAGTGGTTGTGTTTTTATAGTGGAGCAAACAAGTCCCATGCCTGTACTGAGAGATTACCTAACTTCTGCTGCAACTAAAGAAAACATTGTGGCCCTCTGAATGACAGACAGTTCCTGTCATTCAGAAAAAAGCCAACATTTTTATTCATGTGTCAGAGGGAGTGTCTTTGGGATTGTTTGTGTGCCGGCTCTGATGTTTTCATCTAGTCCTCGGAGCTAAATTAGGGTAATGTATGAAGATTTTACATATTTTTTTAATGTATATTTGCAATGCATCCTGAAAATAATTAAGAGAATTAAGTTTCTGTGATTTAACTTTTTATATGTATATGTTTGAGTAAAATGAATATTGTTCTTTTATTCTATGAACTACTGACAAAATATCTCCAAAATACCAAGCAAAAATGTTATACTTATTTGCACAAAATGAGAAATGGTCAAATAATGAAAAAAATGGAGTGCTTTCAGATCATGCAAAGAAGCATATTAATTTAGAAACAATAATAATGTTTTAACTTAGGAAGAGTTCAGAAATCAATATTTGGTGGAATAACCAGGAGGTTTTCAATGGGGTTCAGTGCAATATGGTCACTTAATTTTTTCAAGAGCTGGAAAAAATGAAAAGTCCAGAGCTGTTAAATATATACGTGCGTGTGCGTGCGTGTATGTGTGCAGGAGCATTTCCGAATACACATAAACATGATACAAGTATTTTATATGCATTTGGTTAATCATTACTTTGTATGTAGAAAATAACCTAAAAGTTATTATTGGGCCACTATCCAGTTCTCTCTGCACACTATGTCTCATGGTAACATTTGGTTAGCATGAGACAACGTGCATCATAAATTGTTTGAAAGCAAACTCATGACTCACACTGAGGGAACTGGAAGTGCACATTGGCATAGTTGCATACCTGCACTGTTGCACACCTGCATTTGTGCAAAAGGAATTGAGGCGTTTACTTAAACATAGACAAAGTTGGCACCACACCCAAGCAGGAACATTTCTTACTCTGTAGAGTAAGAAATGCAAACTTTGCATGAGTAACTTCTGCAAAGCTTTAAAACGCACATATTTCATAAAACAAAGGGGTCGAAAAGATATGCCATCATATATAAGTCATTATTTATACTTATGAAAGCAACCTACTGTTGCTGTTTTCTTCATATAGCCTGTGGACAACCTTTAAGTTTAAAGATGACAAACATACATAACCAAGTGTTGCTATATCGAGAGAAATAACCTCTGAGTGACAGTGATTGGTAGCCCAGTG
Organism: Alfaro cultratus; assembly: GCA_903066825.1. Classification (NCBI taxonomy): domain Eukaryota; kingdom Metazoa; phylum Chordata; class Actinopteri; order Cyprinodontiformes; family Poeciliidae; genus Alfaro; species Alfaro cultratus. The sequence continues at coordinate 17,349 of CAEFZX010019911.1, read as the reverse complement.
ATACTTCTGACACCTGTATTGCACATTATCTTACAATGCATAATTATATAATGTCTTTGTTTAATGTAATGCTCCACTGTGTAGTTAATTGTCCTGTGTCACGGGTGGCTGACCAGTTACACAATGGTTAGTGTTTCTGTGTCACGACAAAGATCTGTGCGGTCATATTTATAAGGTGATTCATGTGTGAATGGTAGCTATGCGTGAAAAAAATTTTTTTCTGCCTCCTCATAGACCAATAAAACTAGCCATTGATTTGGTATGACATGGTTTTGGTGTGAAAGTTCTTTCTTGACAAGATCCAGTTGTTCTTGCAGGTTAGCCAGAATAAAATGCTTTGATTTATATTCCTAAATCACCACTTCAAATATTTTGAACTAAGTCTCAGCTCTGACTTAAACTACTTCTTGTTCATTTATCATAATTTGTTTGAAATAAATAAATATGTTTAGGCTTTCACATCATTCACTTATTAGCGTATAGATTTTTCCACTACCTGTCATTTGTTTTATTCTTTTCTGCTGTTGTTACTCGGTTGTACTATACTTTACAAAGGCTGAATTTCCCCATCAATATCCTTCACAGATTTTAAGTTTAATCAGAAGAAAAAGGAATTTCGACCAAAATATTTCCATTTAAACTGTGTAACTCTAGCCACTTTTAACTCTATTATAACCATTAAAATGGCACAAGAGTTATTTTTTCACCCTTCAAATTACTACTTTATAGTTAAAAACCTATAGTAATACCGAGTTACTGTTAAATTTTGAAAGATAAAGCTGCTTCGGTCAGTAGCAGCAACTTATTGCACATTTTTAGAAAAAAAACCCATTTTGAAACATAAAATTTAAATGAATTCAATCCTTGCATACAATTTTCACTTAAATACAATCCTGATTATGTTTAAGCACATTAGATGACATGTTCTTAAACCATGAAAATGAAATACATTTCTGTTCTTTCAGGTACTTATCCTGTTTTTCACTTCCTGTCAATAAATAAATTAAAAAAATTCTAACAGGAAAAAACCCTCAGTGCAACCTCAACAATTTTAAGGTTGGGAACCTGAGTGTGCAGTTAATATTCTTTTAAGCAGCATTGTTACAGCTGCATTGCAGCCACAATGTCAGCAAGGCCTCAGACCACCACCAGCAGGCCAGGCAGGTCATGTGTCTCAGACTAACCTTTACAGTCCGGAGTTTGAACAAGCAGCCCATTAGTTGCAGGACAAAACTTTAACTCCTGAGCCGCTGTCTCCCTGAAAGCAGCAGGTATTGTTTTTACTGTTTTATGACTATAACAGTGTTGTTAATGTTTGTTTTTTTTAATGTACTGCAATGTGTACGACTTGATCTTTGTATGGATTCTTCCCTCCCCGCCAGGTCCTTATTGTAAATAAGAATTTTTTCGTACTAACTGACCTGGTTAAGGAAAGATTAAATAACATGAAATAAGATAAGCAGCTTTCTCGTGTGATATTTCTGCTAATTTGAAACAACCTGTTGAGTCCAGGATGAACTGTTCTACAAAGAAATAGCTCAATCTGAGAGGCATGTGCAGTTTTACGACAATTACTTTTTTAATTTGGGGACAACTGCAATGCTGATTCCTCATAAATCACATCTGCAATTAATTGAAATCCTTCCTCGCCTGACGGGCTCAGTAATAGGCTGTTGGCAGATCTATTTGTAACATCATTTGATGTGGCACTGCAGGGCAGACTGGATAAAAGACTTTCTTGTCACTACATGTCACTTGACATCACTAACATTTCCTTGGAAAAAACCTGTGTACTTTCTGATGCTCTTTTTAACTTTATATGGAAAAGCTGCAGATTGTGCATGGCAATTTTTCAGCAGGCATGCAGACAATTTGGAAAAGAAAATCAGGAAAAATTTATTTTGCAGTTCTGTTCACAAGATGCACATGTTTCAGAAATAAGTGAATGACAACAAGCGTTGGCCTGAAGGGATCAAAATTTACTTAAGCCACGTTACACCCATTGGCAACATACAACTAGACTGTTTCCTGTGTCATTTTCACACACTCAGTTATGTCTGCTGCATGCACGCATCTATAACCCTGCAGATACCAGCAGAAACAAAAACACAATAGCGTTCTAGCATGCAGCCATTGTGATTTATGCACAGGCCAGGCGTGGCAGCTCCTTCGGTAGTTTCTGTCGTGTCTCTTGAGCGGTGCCGTATCAAGATCACCATCTTTAATCTGCTGGTGTGAGAGTACATTCAGCCATTGGATTACTGCCCTCATTTATCACACATGCCAAGGCAGCTCACAGCAGCCGGTGATGTTAACACACTCTTTCTACCTGAGTCAACCTGAATTGCGTAACAGAAATGCTTTCTGCTTGTTTCCCACTAATGTTTTATCCTTGGTGCATAAATCGCACATATTATAGTTGAAGGAGTATACAATTTTAAACATTAACAAGGACTGAAATGTGTTGAGACTCTTTGCATCTATTTTTATCGACACGCTGAAACACAGGAAAATCAAATGTTGGGAGTGCTTCACAATACACACAAATAACGTATTCCCCCCAGTGCAAAAGAAAGGGGCAGTGCCGGTGTAGTTTACACCTCTGTCCTGCAGCTAAGTCAGCACTATCAGCTGCTGTGTCATCATTCTGCCTCTGTTCTCCCACTGCGTGTAATAAATCCAGTGTGTCTGAGCACCTGGCATGCACAAATGATTAACTAGTGGCAGAGAGAACTGATTAAGGAGATAAAGCTTGGCACACAAAAGCCTCAGTGGTACGCGTGCACCTGTAGAACCAGAGCTTCCTCACGCAAGGGTTTTTTTCTTCATCTCTTCTTAGCATTCCAATGGATTCTCTCCGCTTTTCATCTGAACACAAGGTGTATAAATCAGTAAAGCTTGTGATTTTCCATGCTCCCTCCTTTGGTGTGTCTTCAGAATTAAATCACAGAGAGGAAGAGCAACTCTTTGCAGCTGTTCAGAGACACACAATCAAGTTTATGAAAGAAGCCGAGGTCCATAAAAAGATCTGTGGAGCATTCAAAACAGCCGCAACTAGTGCAAAGTAATATAAACTTTCTTGATCAAGTGTGCAAAACAAGTGTGTGCAAGTGTTATCTCAACAAAGTATTCTGGGCAAAGGATATGACTGCTCATTTTTCTACACTGCTGTACAGGCAGGATAAATATGAGATGTGACGACTGACTCCTTCTCCATCATGCTTTTCGTTAAATGCATCACTTTGCATTTTATTGTGACAATCTAAACAAGAAAAAGCACAATGTACGACACGTGTAAGCTGTTACATAGTGCATTTCAAAAGTACTCACTTTGACTTTTTCACATTTTGACACAGAACAGCCACAAACGTCAAACCATTTTAGCGGATTGTTATGAGAAGGATAAACAAAAGTTTACAAAAATTGAAAAGTGGAAGTAAAAAGATACATTGTTTTATAAAATAAAAAATTTAATTACATCCTGAATTTGTTTTTATCCCCCCGCTCACCCTGTTTGTCCATGCTTCGGAAAACCACCTCTCCTTGTGTTTTTATGTTGCATGTCCATTTCTACCCATTCTTATTTGCAAAATAGATTAAATTCAGTCAGTCTGGAATTGGGAACGTCTGTGAACAGCCATTTCCAATTCTACACAATCGCAATGAATTCTCAATTAAATTTAAGTCTAGACTTTGACTAGTCCATTATAAGACATGCATATTATTTTATTCTAAACCATTCAATTGTAATTGGCTGTTGTTTAGGTTTTTTCCTTTATTGTCCTTAATTTTGATCTATCCCCATCAACTATGACTATCCTTACTCTCCCTGCTGAAAAGAGAAACTTTTAGTGTCTTATTATATGATGTATTGAAGAGAACAGAACACTACCTGCGTTTGTACTATTAATGCATTTGACCTCTATGTACAAATTAAGTGACTTCTCAAGGCAGTTGGTTGGGCTGGAATATTAAAGGGTTGCAGAGTAAAAGGAAAATATCTTTATAATGATATAATATATAATATAATTATTTTTATTACTAGAAAATATCTGCTAAAACACTTAGCAGATTTTTATTCATAAAGTATTTTTAAAACTTTACACAATTTTTATTCACTACACAGTATGTTATATTAAGCTAAAATATAAATTAAATCAAAAGTCCTAGGGTTTGTGGTTGAAATATTTAGAAAGTTCAAAAGGTGTGAATACTTTTAGAAGTTTTAAGCTAACGGTTGAATTTATATATATTTTTTAATTACCTTGGTAAGTCAATATATATATATATATATATATATATAATTATTTATTTTTTTTTATTTTGTATTATTGCTGTGAACTGATCTAAACGGTATTTGGGGGCTTATTTGTTCACCTAAGTATAATACGGCCATGTGTATATAGTGGTGCTGATCCATACTAAAAATGCTAGCTTATTAGAGAATATGGGACACAGAACTGATTCGGCAATTTTAGTAAGTTTGGGTTATGCTATGCATAAAGAAGAAATGTATGTGAAGTACTCCAAAATGCAGAGCGTTATTTATTTATTTCTTGGCTATTTCTCTCTTCTGTTTTTAACCTCCATCCACAAGAAAACAAGCAAATATATTTACAACAATGGTGGATAATAACTTTGTTTTATAAACGAGGTTGACTCTGTCCACCTTTGTCCATTCTCAACTTCCTTACCCCATTCTGTCCGAATAAACAGTCTGCACTCGATGTACGATCGTTAACTCAGAGATCGTCTATTTAAGTAATGCTCACAACGTGCCGTTTTAAAGTCACCAAACATATAAATGTCATAAATACGGGGGCATTACTTTACAATATTAGGAAGCACTTTGGTTATTTAAAAAAAACAAACTAATTTTGATGCTAAAATATGCTTTTGCTAGTGTTCAGTTTTACTTTGGATATTATTTTGTATTTTGTAGAACTGTTGAATTTACTTTCAAGCCATTGTTTCATAGAGTCCATAGAAATATATAACCGTAAATTATTATCTCTTCAATAATATTAATAACAATATAGAAGTCCAGGTATTTAATTTATCTGGTTTAGAAATCGGCAGAAAAGTAGGCAGAGTGAGCTCTCTTCATTAACAGCAGAACAGCCTCTCTCTGTCTCGCTCTCTCTCTAAGCCCGTTGACTGGCTGACTTGCTTGGCAAAGTTCACTCTGCATGAAGGTTCGAGTGGGATGATGTGCCTGCATGTGTGCATAGGGGATGAAAATGTTAATATACTGTATGTCATGCGTGACTATTGTTGCGTGCCAAGTTCTTCCATTTGCTGTTTCCCCACAGGAACTAAGGTGACCTGTAATATTTGTATTCTATAGAGAAGTGTCTGAACAAGAAGTGACACCTTCTGCATCAAAAACCCATATTGAATAGTTTTGTGAATATGTTGGAATAAAATTGAAAAAAATATATATATAGATGGATGTATAAAAGGTCATAATAAGATGAAAAATGTTTGTTTGAAACTAAAATAGTAACACATTTTCCACCAGTGTAAAGAGAAAACTTTTCAAATATTTTTATTCAGCATCTGGACATCTTGAGTAATCTGACTAACTGTACCTTTTTCCCCCCTTTTCAAATAATTGGAATAATAACTGGGATGGTCCTGCTAACTTTCCAATTTGGAAAGTTGTAAGTTGTCCAAAAACCAAGACCTAAAATTGCAAGTTGTAAAATTCTAAAACTTCCTGCTCCAATAGCATTTTTATGAAATTTTACTCAAATTGCAAACTATTCTAGTCCTGGTGTGAATGTTAACCATTACTAAAATAATTGGTACGTTGCTGATAAGTAATTATCTGATTTACTATTTGTGTAAGCAAAAACAAAAAAAAAGAAAGGCTGTAATTGTGTGTAAAGGTTGATAAATGTTCCAGGTTAACTGTTTTTCTATACTTCTGATATTATGCATCTTGAAGTAGTCACACACAGCACAGAGTTGTACATTGATGAAGTTATAATTACAACAAGAAGCCCGGGGCTTTCTTCATGGATACATTTCCATTAGCTGAATTTCCTCTTGGATATACTTTATTCACTTTTGTTGCTATTGCTGTCTCTTTTTTCATTTTTGTCAGTGTGGGTCATGACTCTACTTAGACACGCTGTCTTGTGATGTTTTTTGTCCTCTCTGATCTCTCCTTCCTTTGCCTTCCCTTTTATGTTCAGTTATGACACCTCCGTGCTCCACTGTAGAGGGAAAGGTGACAGAAAGATAAATGACCAAGATATTTCCGCACGCAACCATTGTTTCTGCTGCAGAGCATGAACGTGCTGGCTTGCAAGGTAAGAGGAGAGCAGCAAGGAAATCGTTGGCTCAGTTACTAATCTGGTATTCACACTTCATAGGGGAAGGAAGGAGATCTAATAAGCACCTCACAAAACACACGCTCACCTCAACACATACACACCAGCATGGAAATACATGAAGACTTTTGCGTTCATGGCATGCGAGTGTTACAGTAGTGCTGCATTGGTTGCGTGCGAAGGATATATCAGTGTGGGCTGTTCAGCTGATTTTTATGACAAAGCGGCAAACTCACTTTGACCTGTTGTCTACTGATTACATCCTTTTGTTTTTACACAAAATAACAGTTTAACCCCTTCCTCTACCACAAAGCCGTGTAGCTCCAATCACTGACCACTAGACAAAGCACAGTCTTATCTCTTCCTAATTATCTCAACATCACTTAAAAGGAACAAGAACATGAATATGTTCATGAACCCAACCATGTTGTTTTTGATTGTTAGAGCTCTTAACATGTTAACTAGCCATAAATTCAAACAATATTGATCTGAAAATCTCATGCATCCACATTTGATACACAATAGAACATTGTATACATAACAAAGATATTTTTCAACTTTATGAAATAAGAGGTAATTTTGTATCAAATGGCAATTTCTGAAAACTGATTGCAGATCAAGGTCTCAGAAACATATATAAGCTAAGGGCCTTTATGCCTTAGCCTAGCGTTTTTTACAAAAGGGGGGCGCTGGGATTCCTTTGGGGGGCGTTTGCTCCAATGTACGCTTTACACCTTATATGCACAACAATGCAAGTTTAGACTTTGAGCAACTTGCTAAAACTGTATTGTGTAACATTGAAACATGCTTGGCTGCGACTGTATGGATGGCAGCTCTTCTTCTCTTCAGTGTTTGTAGCTTCTTGACGCAGCTCCGTTCTCCTGGTAGCTTCACCGCATCAGTTCAGTGTTACACCGGCTGATGACGTTGATGTGATTCACTTGTCTGGTGTCTGATTTTCGAATATTTTATGTTTTATTGAGGATTTTTGTACATATGTTTTAACAGTGCTGTAGTCGTGTCAAAGCAGAAACTTATATTAAAAAGTGTTTTCTTGTCCATCTGGATGCTGGACTCTTCCATAGAAGGACAACAGAATATCGCTCTTATAAACATGTAATGACTAAAATCACGATACCTTCACTGTGTATCACTCAGAAAAATTAACTAAGTTAAATAAAGAAATCCCTTCATGGGTGATTCCACAATAGAGAGCGGTCATTTTATAGAGTTACTGGTGCTGTAAGTGATCCGGTATGAAACGGTAGTACCACAGCACTTTTGAATTTTAATAATCAGAATACCGGGATTTTTCTGTTGTTTTAAAAGGTTTACGTCAGTCTAACTTTCCCCATCAATATGCTTCCCGACAGCCCCGCACCATAGGGGGTACAAAAAAATAAATAAATAAAAATAACAGTAATAAGGAACTTATCACTTATTTATGTTTTTAATTAGATTTTATTTTATATATTTATTTCTTCATTAATATTTTTTATGTCAGAGTTAATGTCATGATGGTGTTAAGTGACTCCATGACACTTTCAATTTGACTCATTAGGATTTGATTTGATTAAGAACCAGCTTTGTTCTTTGTCATTTCTGTCCAGAAAAAACTATTAATCTATAAATCAATAGACTGGTCTATATAAAGATATAACCCATGTTTCTGTCCCATATATAAGTGGCATTAAAAGGATCTGGAACTTTTGTTTTTCCACTAAAAGCACTGGTTTACACAGTAAATGCCATCTGGGTGAAATTTTATGGATGATACCTTGATGTCCCATCCTCCTGAAGGTAGCACAGAGCTGCACCACCAGAAACTCACAGAAACACTGAAGAGAAGAAAAGCTATGATTAATATAATTGCAGATCTATCCATGTTTTAATGTTGCACAGCACAGTATTTTGCAAATAGTTTAAACTGCCATTGTTGTACATCTTTTATCTGGTTATTTTGTGCAATATTTAACAACTAACATCAGAAAATGGCACAGAAGAAGATTTTGGGGTTTTTTTTCCACTCTGATTGGCTGCTGTTAGGCCTACCGATTTTAAGTTGAATGTCCTTTCATTGTATTTTTTGTAGATGCCTGTAAAAAAAACATTATATTCCAATGGCTTTTTTGTTCTCTGGAAAAATTATTTTTGATGATAAATACAGAAACAAGCATAAAAATTAAAGCATCAACAATAGTGATAGTAATATTAATAATAGAATAATATTCAGTGCAAAGAAGCCTATAAATTTTTGATAGGGGGGCAGTAAGGGACCTGGATAATGGATAGGGGGGCACTGGCCAAAAAAAGGTTGAGAAACACTGCCTTAGCCTTTATGAATGCAGAATTTATTCACAGTTAAGAACTGCAGACAACCAATGCACCGCCGCCTTCCCACGCCGAAAATGAGCACCTTCTCTCCCTTTAGCTTGTTGACCTCTGTGCCATCATCATTGAGGAAGCGGTCTGGGATGAATGAAGAGGGGTCTTTCCAGACCCCTATTTGACAACAAATATTGTCATTTTTGTCTGATTCCAGTTGACTTCTTCTGAGTGTTCTTCATCAGGCATTTTTCATGATCCATCAAATTCTTCTCAGTTGGAGAGAGATCTGGACTGGAGGCAGGTCATTTTAGCACCCAAACTTATTCATTTGGAATAAGTATTTTAAGGGATATAGTATTTTATTTAGTGCCACATTACTGGGATAGATGCAAATCTTTAAGTTTGACCTGGAAATGTCAGACCAACATTTCAGCCAGTATTCACATATTGCTTCCTGTATAATACTTAGAAGATGGTGTTATTGGTAACAAGCACACTATTTTAGCTAAGCAAAGTTACATATTATTGGCACAGCTCTGTTGATGTCATATTACATTCATTATTCAACCAGTAATTTGTGCTGACTGTCTGATCTAAATTGGGATTTTATTTGTGGAGACAGCATTAAAAATTAGAGGTGTAATCAATATGAAAAGCAGAGATCTCTGTATAGTAGAAATGGAAACTATTGTAAAAGCCAAAAATCAGAACCCCAAATCAGAAATTTAAGTCACCTGTAATATTAACACCAACTAGCAAAGTGGTTGTTGTTGAATGGAACATTTTGGGGGGATTTGTTCAGAATGAGTGTTTAAGTTTTTTATATATATTTTTTTATTTTTTCATGTTGCTTTGTGGACTAGTGAAAACAACCAACTGAACTTTTTAGCTCCACATTAATTGGGTGCACCAAGCAGTGATGGAAATGTGCTTGCTGTGAGTTTAGATTAGGTCATGGCAGCATTCATGTGAGGTGTCATGACCTGCAGAACAAAATACTCCTATTAGCATTTGCTCTATGCTGCACACGCAAGCCTTAGAGGCTGTTCGGCGGTGTCCTATGGGCGCAGGCATTGTTCTCATTTACAGACGAATAGCCACAATGTTGTATCTCAGTTAAAGTGAGGTTCCGCTTTTAAGAAATATTCTGATATAATCAGTGATATGAAGAAAGTATGAACCATGAATAATTTTTTTCTGCTAGTCAAAACTTTGGTTTATATATCATAACATGTGCAAAACACATCGGCCATGTTTTGTTACACGGGAAGTTAAAATCACCCCAGATTACCTGCTGTCAAGGCATACGTCCTGCTCCCATAAACACAAGAATTTCAACCCTGGACTGCAGTTTAAAAAAAAAGAAAAGAAAATTCATGATGATGTGTGTGATTATTTTTTGTGGCTTTCTCAAACCACAAACATTTTAGAACTTTGAGGCTGTAGGATGTACTTATTTTGATGCTTAAACCTTAAAATCAGTCATAAATAAAAAAAGAAACACTCTTCACAAGGCTTGTATGCACCAGAATAGACTCAGGCACGGAGAATGGGATCTATACCTGCACGCAATGTTTGTGCGTGACAAAGTTTGCATGAGAAGACTAAAAACCTTCTCAGTCATTACACCCGCTTTTATGTCCACAAACTCTTTGAGACATACATGACTGGAGGCAAAACCTTTTTTTTTCTTGATTTTTTCTGCACAGTTCTCATAAAATAGACACAGAGAATCTAACATTTAAAATCTCTTGGGCCTGGTGTCTGCTCCCTTTTACCTGCTGAACTCATGTTCACTCACAAACACACCTGTGGATCTGCACAGTGGCACAGACAACGTTTTGCTGCTGCCTTTAATCTCTTTAATCTTTTAAAGAATTTATGAACTACATCAGTCCCTCCATGATCTTCCACATTCTTCATTACTTATTCCAGTCACCAATTGAAACCTTCATGTTCCATTCTGGGAAATGCATTTTTACCTTCTATGAAACAGCTCTTATTTATATTATGAATGAGACAGAAGTGTACAGTGCAAGTGGATTTTAATATATCTTAATTTGTTTTTGTAGTTCAATTCCAATTTGAAGTTGTTCATTTCACACAGGCTAAGTTTTCTTGTACCTTTCTATTGATTTGAATGATACCAACAAAAAACAAAACAAATCAATTTTGTCAGATAAGAATGTTATGTAAAAATCACATAAATTGAATTTTATCACTTAAATGTAAACTAAAATTGTTATTCATGTTCTGTACAGTCTATCTCCCTCCTCAGTATGTGGTCAGGGTTCATTTTGCATCTACGACTGCATCAGCATAGCATGGTATGGTATGGAGGAAACAAGCCCAGCTTTAAGCTGACTGTTCAGGATGAAATACCCAAGTAGCGGTTCGGCAGAAAGAAAAAAAAAACTGTAACAAAAAAATAAAAGATTGCCAGAACGGTGTAGAGCTGGATCCACATGCAGAAAAGAGGCAGAAAATTGTAACTATTTACTTAACTAAATAAAGAAAAGAAATCAATACAATGGAAAAATACACAAGGACCTGAAACCATGCTAGAGGTAACAGGACAATCTGACGCAGAACTGACTAACATCAAAGATATTTCAGTTGGAGCATTAATTGCTGAACAATGAGCAGGTGGTTGATTAGAAACAGGGTGCAGCTGTGAGGGAAGGGATGTAATTGAAGCTGAGCTGTTGAATTAGCTGATACAATGAACTGAGGAACAAAGAAAGAGAAATCCGAAATGTAAACACACCAGAAATACAACCCAACATAAGAAATGATCAAGATTCAAAGCAAAGGTGACACAAAAACACAGTAGAAATATGGTAAATAGATAACCATCAATTTATCAAAATAATTACAAATAAATGCTTGAAAAAATGAACTTTTTGTGTAATGAATTTTTACAATTTTGTAAGTGGAATGATGTAATCCTTCATTTGAGAATGCCAAATTCATTCAAACCAATTATTATGCTTTTAAGCGTTTTAGTACAAGTGCATCTGAATAAATTAAAATAAATGTGAAAAGTTAACGTATTTCAGTTATTTTATTCAAAAAGTATAGATAATACACATATTCATTACAGCTACAGCTTATAGCTAATGACAGCCTGACATTCACTTTGAAAGACAACTATATTACCATAATTTAATAAAGAAATATATATATATATATATATATATATATATATATATATATATATAATGTCTTACAGAACCACAGGGAAGATTGCTGACTTGACAGCTGCCAGCAGACAGTCTATAATACCCTTTATAAGGATGATAAGCCACAAATGATCAACGATAATTTTTTGATAAAAATCATTAATTATTCTGTGTACTGTGTGAAATTCACTTGTACTGAATTACTGATATTTTTGCTTTCTTTTTTTCATTTTTGGTAAAAAAAAAAAAAAAGAAAAGAAAAGAAATATGTATATATTTTTTAATGATTTTATGAGGATGCACATCCAGGCTTGAATGCAAAATATGTTAAAATGTCATTAAAATTGTATCAATCCAATTTGATTGTCACTTTATTTATTTATTTATTTATTTATTTGTTTGTTTGTTTCAAATTAACCTTTTGTGCATTCTTTTTTTGTGATGCAAAAAATGTATTGCTATGTTTTTAGAGATTTCTATAATGTTGTTTTCTTTACCTCTTTTGCTGTTTTCCATAAAGCAATGCACTTTGAACTATATTGGCGTGGTGAAAATAAATATGCCTCTTTCCAAAAATGCATATAATTTTGGAAAGAAGTTATGTTAATTATTTTACATCTCTAAATGATCTGTTTTGAAGTTTGAAATCAAATATGTAATTTTATTTATTTATTTATTTACTTATTTAATCTTGTGCTATTCGTATGTAAAGGAAAAAGATGCAATGAAATAAAATTAAACAGATTTTTTTTTTTCATTGCATCTTTTTAATTTTAAACCATAATTATTAAGAATTATGATTTATTAGTTGCTCTCCTTACCAGCGAGCTCAACTCTTGGAGCTTGTAAAGGTCCGGGAGGGGTGACGAGGTCATCTTGTTCAGAGTTTTCGTGATTCGTTTTGCCCTACAGCGACCTCAGCGCGTTGCATGACTGCAAACAGCCTGAATGGCAGATTGCATGACTCCAAAGCTACAAGATCCTCTCATTTACAGAGGCTACAGCGCGCGCGCGCGAATGCACGTGCACCTTCGTGCGGGCAATGAGTGGGGGGCGTAAAAAAAAGAAAAAAAAAAAAAAAAAAAAGATTTGAGCTTTTTTCTTCTTTGTTCTACGAATTTAAACCCTTTGTGTCTTTTCCAGGGGCTACAGCCTTCGCGTGACTTAACCAAGCAGATTTAGGATTGTCCAGAAGACGGAGACCCTCCCCTCTGGACGGCAGCTCCGCTTCTCACGCAACCTGCTGCACCAGAGGCGTAGCGCGGGAGCGAACGGAGAAAGAAACCCTGCAGATTCAACACATGCAGCCCCCCAGGGGATCGGGACAGCCCTGTTCAGCGCGGACCGGAGGGAATTGGCCAACAAATTAAGTTATGGCTTTTGGATTTAATTCAAAAGAAAAAGTCTAATTTTCCTTGAGAGTTGTGCCCAAGGCCGTTGGATCTTGGTGCACAAACTGTCTATTAAGAAAGAAAAAAAAAAGTCACATTATTATTATTAAGAATATGAAGGGAAGTAAAAGAGATGCACGAGATATAACGCCCTCCGTCGGCAAAAACGTATTTTAGCAGTCTTTTGAAATAACCAAAATAAATATTCCCATCTGATTGCTTGTCTTTTTATTTGAATAAACATTGTCTTTTATAACAGCATTTCACTATTATAGGTTCTCTGATTTTTGACACCACGTTCCTTCAAATTCAATAGCACACACAGAATAACTGTCAAAGTCACAAATACAACATTGCTGTATTGTTTAAACAGCAATGTTGGTTATATATTTTTGCACTATATATCACCTAAAAGATTACCTATATCAGTAAATAATTTCAGAAAAAGTTAAACGAGCACTCATAGATCCATTACATACAAGGTGATACATTCCAAATATTTAGTTGTGAATATGATTTACAGTTAATGATGACCCACAAATTATTTACTTAGGAAAAAATAACAACAATAAAGGATTTTTAAAGTAGAAATAAGTGTACTGTACATTATACGTGGTCTGAACTTGTTCTGTGTCTCTCTTCTCTTAATTTTTACATGAAAGCAAAATTTGCTTTCATTTATAAAAAAAAACGTAGAACCACTTAGCAACAGTCATTTCAGCCACTTGTGACAGTTTCTCTGCTGGACTCAAAGTTTTGTGTTTACTTTTTTCTAGTAGATTTTTTTCTTCCAATAAACTTTCCATCAGAATGCTTTTATACAGCATTGTGTGAACATCTTCTAGCAATAATCTTTTCTGGTTAATCCTCCCGAGTTGGTGTCAGTGGATCTTTAGACAACAATTTAGATGCCTTGTCCATAACCATATATGGCTTTACATGCTCATAACTTCTACATAAAAAACTATTTAACTTCATCTGTCCTAAGAAACATTTTTCCCTGAGAAACAAAGTTCTGACTTTTTGCTAGAACTATATGCTTTACTTAATGACTTTGTTTTAGCTATATGAGACAAGACTTCTAAACTGTTCAATATTCTATTTTATGAAGATGCATGAGCTCCGTCAGAACATGTAAACATAAACAACTGCAGATACCTGCGAGCTTTTCCTCCCCTCTTGTCCAGCATTAATCCAACAGATTAGAAAACAACATGGGCATGGCATGAGCTAAGGGGACAAAAAGTTTAAATTCAATAAAAACAAAAGTGTCGCTGATAACCAGCTTGGTGCTCTTAATAATATGTTGTTTTTTGTTTGTTTATGTTTTTTTTTTTTTCCTTAAACACATAGTGGATTTTTGTTTCGAAGTTGTAATGGTGCATTAGTTAAGCCACTCATTACGCAGCGCTTTATTTAAGTGCATGAACTCGTCTGGTCGTTCGCTCCGGCAGCAGCGCCGCCTGCTCCCCCTCCCTCCCCCCCTCTAACTCTGCCCAGCATCCTCCTCGAAGGGGAGGGGAAGGTTTGATCTCTGCGCTCTCACGCAACTGGTCAATCTTTAACTCCTGCAGAGTGTATACAGGTACAAGCACGCAATGGCATCTGTTTTTATCAGCACTGTGTAACCATGCCTGGAAAAGGCTGGCACGGTCAGCAGTCTCGTCCTCACTTCCAAATCTGGAAGGTAAGATGGCTGAAAATTTGTTTGATATCACAATCACAAGCAAATAACCTATCTCAGTTGCTCCCTATTAAGTCTGCTTTATGCGAGAAATCCTTATAGTATCAAGAAGCTCCTTCACCGGGATTGAACTCTTCTGCGGTTATCCTGTCAGACCGCACTCACAGAAGGTTTCTGCGTCAGCAAATATCCTACCTGCACAGACCAAGCCGAAGTGCATTCAAGTATATTAATCGTACCACATATCTTGCATTAGAAAATGCCAAAACTGTTGCACTGAAAATACATAGCAGATACTGCAAAGTTTGAAACACCTGCAAAACAAGTGCATGATGACAGTGATGTGAACTGTCTTATCGCAGATCACACACTGATTTACAGCCAGTTCAGTGTCTCATACACACCTAAACTTGAAGAAAGCAGAAGAGCATTTTGCAATGCACGCGAATTGTGTAATGTAAGGACCACACACAGACACACCCACCAACTTTTTTTTATGTTCCTAACTTCATTCATGGCAGAGAATTAGAAAAGGAGAGCCGCAGAAATTTGGAGGAGGGGAGATGATGTCACCCACAGCAGCCAATCAGATTGTGCAGTGCTCTATAAATTATAAGTCCACTCTCGGTTTTGAAGACATCAGCAACGTAAAGGACACCTTTGCAAAACATTTTTGTGTTGTTGGATACACATCTCTGGAATTAGTTTTCTTTTTGTCATTCAACAGAAGGTAAGGTGACTACCTGCATAAGTAATTTTTAAGATAGGAACAAGACTGAGAGGATTCTATGATGCTTGACTTTATTTTAAATTAGTAATACTGATTTAAAATAATCAGACATCTACTACCACTGTGCAGTACCACTGTTCTGTACAGACCATCACTGTGCAACAGGCAAACACATGGCACGGTTCTCACTAACTTGAGATCTTGCTGTGCAATCATTATGTTGCACAATGCTGCTTTCTTCTCTCTGTCAACACTGATCTAATCCCCCTCCTATTTAATTCACAGGTTGAGCAGAGAACAGAGAAACGTTGTCATCATGGCATTAATGATACTGCCATTCATCGGAGCACTCTCAGTGTCTGAGGGTTTGATAGCCTTGATGACAGTGTGTTTCGTGTACCTGACCCTTAAGCAGTTCCGCAGAGAGATCCCAGAGGGGCTTCGTCAACTCCCTGGCCCGAGCGCATTTCCTATCATAGGGAATTTGATAGAGCTGGGCAGTATGCCTTATCTAAGTCTTACTGAAATGAGCAAGCGCTTTGGAGATGTGTTCCAGATTCAAATCGGCATGCGTCCAGTTGTCATTCTGAGTGGTTATGAAACAGTTAAACAGGCTCTCACCAAACAGGGGGATGACTTTGCTGGCAGGCCAGACCTATACAGCTTCCGCTTCATCAATGATGGCAAGAGTCTGGCCTTCAGCACAGACCAAGCTGGCATTTGGCGGGCTCGCAGAAAGCTGGCCTACAGTGCGCTGCGTTCTTTTTCCTCCCTGGATGGAAAGCTCCCAGAATACTCCTGCGTGCTGGAGGAGCACATCTGCAAAGAGTCAGAACATCTGATCAAAGAACTCCAAAATGTCATGAGAGCTGAAGGCAAATTTGACCCTTTCCGCTACATAGTTGTTTCTGTTGCCAATGTCATCTGTGGCATGTGCTTTGGCCGTCGCTATGACCATCATGACCAGGAGCTGCTCAGCTTAGTAAACCTCGCTGAAGATTTTGTCCAGGTGACAGGCAGTGGCAACCCTGCAGACTTCATCCCTGCTCTGCAGTATCTTCCCAACAAATCAATGAAGAAGTTTGTCAGCCTCAACAACCGCTTCAACAACTTTGTTCAAAAGATCGTCACTGAGCACTACACCACCTTTGACAAGGTAATCTACTGCATAAGTATTAAAATATAATGTACCCCAGTTTTATTTTTACTTTTAAGACATACAGTAGTTTGTTTAATTAAATGGCCAAATCATTTATTTCTAGGACAACATCCGTGACATCACAGACTCCTTAATAGATCACTGTGAGGACCGGAAGCTGGATGAGAACTCCAATATCCAGATGTCAGATGAGAAAATTGTCGGCATTGTCAATGATCTTTTTGGAGCTGGTAGGTTTTAAAACATGCTGAGTGGTTGGATTGTATGCAAACATTATTTTACACAACAAGGTCTTCCTCACTAATGTATTTGTTCTCCTAGGTTTTGACACCATCTCTACTGGTCTGTCGTGGGCAGTGGTCTACCTTGTGTCATATCCAGAAGTTGAGGAGAGGCTTTTTCAGGAAATCAGTAAGTTAGAGCTTTTTCCTTAAATTATTCTTTTTTGCCAATTTTATCTTGGCGGGGGGGGGGGGGGGGGGGGGGGGGGGGGGGGGGGGGGGGGGGGGGGGGGGGGGGGGGGGGGGGGGGGGGGGG
>CAEFZX010019908.1:0-16024 GCA_903066825.1 Alfaro cultratus | reverse complement strand
GCTCCGTACACCTCTCACGGAATTTCGAGCCGGGACTCCGCCGTCCCTCACGGATTTTGACCAATCTATGGTACCTGACCAGAGATTTATCCATCTCTGGTCAGGTCTTGCTGTCCAAAGCTGAAGGTCTTTCCAGTTTGATATATGATAGTTCCTGAAGTTTCCAATGAGATCAGCTCAAAAGTAGATAAAATATTATTTGATTTTATTTGGAAGAAAAACGTTAATATTATTTGGAACAATGTAATGATAAATAAGTTGTGTTCTGGTCGATTTAATGTATTATATTTTCAAACTAAATTCTTTCTTTAAAATGAAATGGATCAAAAGATATCTTCTAAATTAAAACTATATGTGGAAATTTATATTTATATTATATTTGAGGCGTTAGGTGGTTTATCGTTTCTTTTAATATGTACTATTGAAAAAAAATAGTTAAACTTTCTAGTTTCCATAAACAGATATTGTTGTACTGGAATTTAATACATAAACATAACTTTCCTCCACACAAATACTGTATTTGGAATAACAAAGATATCATTTAAACATAAATCTATTTTTCTTAAAAATGGTTTGACAAAGACGTTGTTTGTGTAGATCAACTTTTCAAATAGGAGGTAAAACTTATTCTTATAATGAATTTCTGACCATATATAATTTTCCTGTACTAGCTAAAGAATTTGCAATCGTATTTGATGCCATTCATTCTGAAAATGTCATTGTCATTCCCTGTTCAACACCATACTGATTACTTAACAGAACAATTATTCATTGGAAACTCTGATCCATTTAAGTAGAAAAACTAATAACAAATGTATTAGAGAACCAATAATAAGAGATCATATAAGCAAACCAGCTTCTACTTTTTGGGGGACAATATCTTTAATGATATTTGCTGGAAAGATGTTTGGTTATTGCTAAAGAAATACAGTACTTCACAACTACTAAGATTCGAGAAGTGTCTCTAAAGATTCTGCATAGATGTTATCCTGTTAGCAGTAAAATATTTAGATCTAGGGTGGGTGTATGGTGTCACCCAAATGTAGACCCACTGTGTTCATTTTGCCACAACTCTGAGGAAACCATCACTCATCTTTTCTGGGACTGATCTTACATTCAAATATTTTTGGAAAGATTTTTTTTATTTTTTTTATTTATAAAGAAAATTTAAATAGACGTACCGTTTAACTTTAAAATTATGTTGTTTCTTCTGTTTCAAAAAATAAAGTCTGTTATAAACGCAATATTAATTTTAGCAAATTTGAATAGGGCTGAAACCATTCCTCAAGTGATTCGAGTACCTCGATTATTAAAATTCCGCGAGGAAAATTTATCTAGCGCTCCATGTTCCGCCTGGGTTATTACTCACGTTGCGCAGCGCTCTCACTTCCGACTAAGTTGTTGACGAAAGCTAAGTGTTAGCAGTGTAAGGTCCAGTTTTCAAGTTCGGCCTGAACTTTTATTGATTCATGATAATGTCCGGCTTTTTGTTGTTTTTCGGGGGACCAATAAGCATCCTTAAAATGACTGGCGTGATGCTTGGTTTAGAGCAGCTTTTCTCCTCCCGGAGCTGCTGCCTGGTGGTGGTTCAGAGCGATTGGCAGGAAAAGCGCTGGAGGTGTATTCATACAGGTGAGCAGATAGAATGAACCTTCAGGCAGCTACACATTAGATGATTAACGTAAGTGTAGCTTTACTGATGAACCGGAAAATGCATTTCATATCATCCCTTTCTCAACAAATGGGTAGCGGAGCACGTCGTGGTGGCGTGTATCTGGTAGATGTTTCTGTGCTGCCACCTTTATATATAAAATAGATATAAAGGTGGCAGCCTCTCCTTGGGTTGAGACATGGGTCCCCCCTCCCATGGGCCCACCACCTGTGGGAGGGGCCAAAGGGGTCAGGTGCAATGTATGATGGGTGGCAGCTGAGGGAGGGGGCCCTGGCGGTCCAATCCTCGGTTGCAGAAGCTGGATCTTGGGATGTGGAATGTCACCGATGGGGAAGGAGCCAGAGCTAGTATGTGAGGTTGAGAGGTTTCGACTAGAAATAGTCGATCTCACCTAGACGCATGGCTCTGGTTCTGGAACCAGTCTCCTTGAAAGGGGCTGGACATACTTCCATCCTGGAGTTGCCCAAGGTGAGAGGCGTTGGGCAGGAAGTGGGCATACTTGTTGCTCCCCATCTCGGCGCCTGCACATTGGGGTTTACCCAGGTGAATGAGAGGGTAGCCTCCCTCCACCTAGAGGTGGGGGGACGGCTCCTGACTGTTGTTTGTGCTTACGGGATGAACGACAGTTCAGATTACCCACCCTTCTTGGAGTCCTTAGGGGGGGTACTGGAGAGTGCCCCTCCTGGGGACTCCCTTGTTCTGCTGGGGGAATTCAATGCTCACGTGGGCAATGACTGTGAGACCTGGAGGGGCTTGGTTGGGAGGAACGTCCCCCCACCCCCCGGTCTGAACTCAAGTGGTGTTCTGCTGCTGGACATCTGTGCTCGTCACGGATTGAGGGTCTGCTGGGAACATCTGTCGGAATCCCCTGTGAGACAGAGCTTTAACTCCCATCTCTGGCAGAACTTTGAACACGTTCCAGGGGAGGTGGGGAACATTGAGTCCAAGTGGACCATGTTCCATGCCTCCATTATCGAGGCGGCTTATCGGAGCTGTGGCTGCAAGGTTGTCAGTGCCTGTCGCGGCAACAACCCTCGAGCCTGTTGGTGGACACCTTCAGTGATGGATGCTGTCTGACTGAAGAAGGAGTCCTGTCGGGCCTTTTTGACCTGTGGGACTCCAGAAGCAGCTGATGGGTACCGGTGGGAGAAGCGGCATGCGGCTCGGGTGGTTGCTGAGGCAAAAACTCAGGCGTTTGTGGAGTGCTGACCAGAGATTTGGGATGACAAGGGAAGAAGCGGGGGAATGAGGAACGCCCATCAAGAAACATTGGGAGAGACCTGAAATTAGAAAATTAAGGAATGGGCGATCTAGGTGGCACTGTAAAAAAGTGGTTAATTCAGGGACGAGGATGGGAGTAGCGAGGTAGTAAGAAACTAATTCCTGAAACCTCCACGGCTTTTGCTGGGAAGCTGGCGGAGGGGGCAGACTGACTTTGGATGGGCGTCTCTGCAAGGACTACATAAATGAAGGAAAGCACAACTGGGGAATGAACATTAAAATTGCTTCATTAAAATTATTACAGATGGGCATGTTATTATGTACCTGCACCTTCCTTTCGTGATGATTGAGCCGGGCAAAATTAAGGAGATGCTGCAGAGGAGCGACAACGGAGGGACTAGACTTGAAAGGGCGGGAGGGACAAAAGGTGCTCTGATGGGCTGTAGTGCCGCACAGGTGGCAAGTGACAGCTTGAGTGAGCATGATGATGATTTCCATGTCCAGGAAATCTTCATCATGGATATGAAAATTAATACACTGAACGGGAAAGGACTGTGGCAGCTTTGGTTGCGAAAGCTTTGTGATACTGATAGAACAGCGACTGACCATATTGCAAGTGGAGGTCAGCGATTAGAACCAAATATGCATCTAATTCGACTCTGCATTCAGGGTATACAGAACAGATTACGTCTCTACAAATGCTGAATGCAGCTAGAAACTGTCCAATGGAAAGATCTTTCGAGAGACGATCTGATCAGATCTGATGTTTTCAGAATATCAGAGAAATGTTCGGCTGAAGCGACACGATCAACTTCGGGGGAGGATGGAAGCGAGATTTACGTACTGCCCTTGAAGTATTTTTGTACGGAGTCTGGGAGAGATCTTTGAGTATAAAGGCGAATAAGGTGTCTGATGCTTGATAAGAAAGGTGAAGGTGGGGGGAGGGGAAGGGAACTAGTGAGCTGAGTGAATGAAGAAAGAGAAGAGAAGGAGAGATAGTCTTACCTAGAGGGGGCGCAGGATGGGCGTTGGCAAGGGTAAAAGCCAATGGAGGTGGTTGGCAGGCTGAGGGTTCAGGGGGGGGGGAAAATAAAAACTGAGGACGTGGCGATGACACCTGGAGTGCTGTGGTGCAGGAGAGTTGAGAGCAAAGATATGGCGTGCTGGAGAAAGTCCACTGAGGTGACAAGCGAAGATGTGAGGAGGTGCGCCTGGGCAGAAGGGAGGGGGATAGAGAGCGATGACCTGAAGAAGGATGGGAGCTTCTGGGATCAAATTTGGGGCATGAGCGGTAAGATTTGGAGCTGGATGTGAGGAAGGTCCAAGTGAAAGTGAGGCAGACTGAGAGGAGGAGGGACGGCCCCTGCATCGCTTGGCAGGAGGAGCGAAGGACTTGCTGGATCTATTTCCGCTGACAGGAGGCGGCGGGGGGAGGTTGGAGGGTCGGAGAAGAGTCAGCAAGTGGCAAGAGGCTTCATCATGCTGCACAAGGATAAAAGAGAAATTATCAAAAAGTGTCATAGAAAATACATATCTGATTCCTTCACATTCAGAAAAAATATAGTTTCAGCATGTTGGGCTCTGACTCGTAGCATCTTTATAGCATAGCTAAATACCGGCATGAAGCTGAGCTGTGAAACAGAGACTGAAGAACAGCAGCTCCAGCTCTGATCCTGACTAAATCTTTAATGCACTTCCCCTCTAAGTAATTCTGCTCGTAAAAATTAAGTTGTTTTTTTCATCCTTACCTGTGAAAGGTAATGCCAATGAATACAGTTTGTTTTGTAAAACGGTTGAAACAATACTGCACATGATTGCTCTACTGCCACATAAAAGATGGCGGCAACATAATGTAGGACTCAGCGCTCAATGAGGCTGAGTCATGTCTATGTGTAATATGATCAAGACACATAGGTTAAAATAGCTGCGCGCTACTGGTACTACAAAGTTTTGTTGTGTTCCGTTGTATCTAGTAATTAGTAAGTACAATCCAATGAAAACATTTTTTTTCATTTTCATGTTGATATCAAGGCAACAAAGAATCATGGCTATCCGCAGGGAAAACTTATCCGCCCTGCATTTTAAACTTGAGGATATTGAAGATTCAGTGGAAGATGGCGGTTAAAAAAGGGAGCTGTACTCGCTTCATTCATTGGAGTAATTTGTTGGAAGAAAATTATGCTCTCCGGGAGGAAATCCGCCGCTAGGGGAACAGGTTGAGAGAGGCAGCAATTCAGCATAAGGGTAAGTTGGTGTGTGTGTTGATGTATACTTTTGTGTTGGAGTATAATATTATTTTAGGCAACTCTTCCATGAGTTTTATCCGAAAACAAAAATTCCTTAGTGTTTTATATTACAGATTACATAAAATACACTTAACATGCAACCGGAACGCCCATACAATACCTAAAGCAGCATTGCTTCCACTGGAAAATGATTCTCACATTCCATTCTAAAAACACGGGGCAACATGATTAACACAGGTAGCCTGTCAAAAATGCAGAAGTCTAATGTCTTCTCTTTCCAGTCGTATAAGTGTCACCACTCCACATAAAAAATCCACAGAACAAGCAGCCTATAGTATCTTAGAATATAAGTAGTCATTTTAACGAGAAAAAAAACTTATTTACCTTGATCTGTCGAAACCAGCTCAGTAAATGTGAACTGAACACATTTGTTGTTGTGGTTCAGAAGATGGACATTGCCACCTCAACTGGACAGGTAAGCATTGATGTAAGGATAAAAACTTCACCACAGCATCCATCCATTTTCTTACACCGTTATCCCATTGGGGTTGGTAGGGGTGCTGGTGCCTATCTATAACTGTCAATGGGCAAGAGGCGGGGTACACCACAACATCCAATTATCACATTTATCCCCCTGAATAATGAGGTTAGGAAACTGGCAGGAATCAAATATCTTTAACATGAGGCTTGTTTGATTAGCTGTTGTCACTACTGATAGTCCTGTAGCAACAAAGCTTATTGGAGCCAACAAACTACAGCACTTATGAAACTATGCCACACATTCACTTGCCTAAGACCCAGGGACTTACTGACATCACAAGTTATATTTTTATTATCCAATGCTATAAAAATGTGTAGAATAAATATTAAATTTCAGCATTTCTGTCAACGAAGATTTGCGTCATAGCCTGTGACGTTTCTTCCAGCTGGGCGGGGCGCGAGGCAGGTGGCTGTTGAAAGCAACCTGACGGGTGTGTGGTGGTGTTGCCATGGATACCAAAAGAGGAAAATTGCCAAGGAGAGATTCTACAATTCTTGGACCGAATCATTTGCATTCATTGCCAATGCGCAAGGATTACCTGAATGTTTGCTCTGGACCGAGAAGTTGTCAAATAACAAAAAGAGTACCGTAATGTCCGGACTATAGAACGCATTTTACTATAAGCCACAAATGTTTTGAAAAAAACTGGAAACGTACATATAAATGCCGCACCGGGCTATAAGCCGCATGATTCAAAGCGTCGGGAAAATTAATGGTTTATAGTCCGAAAAATCCGGTAATGTGGAAAGACATTTCCAGGGAGGAGCTACATCAGCTGCTGCAACAAGATTAAAGTTACGTCTTACATGCTCGATGTTGAGAAGCTGTCCAGTGATGTCCGTGAACAGACGTCACATTAAACACATAAGAACACAATCCTGCCATAGGCACATATATTTAGTAACAAAGTGTTTGTTTTTGTAAAGTGATTAGTGGTTTTTGTCAGTATATATTTAGAATGACACTCAGCGATACTATTGTGTTTTGTTGCTCAGTTCAGGATGGTTGCGTGTCAAAAGAGAAGAAGATCTTATGTTTTATCATTGCACTGACTTGCTTGGCATTTGCACAGAAATCAAACTTAAATTGTATTGATTTAATTTTATACTTTACCTTTTAAAAAGGCTGCTGCTTTATATTATACCTGCAGGTTGCGTTTTATTGCTCTCCCTTTGTTGCTCAGATAAGGTTCATGTTATGCACGTTCCGTTTTGTTGTTTTTGTTGTCACACTTTACGGTGATTATTTACAAAGAGCGATCGTCGTTATGCAAACTGCATTTGGGAGCAGATTTTCCGAGTTCTAAAAGGAAAAATAAAGACCCTTCCCTGTTGATCTTCATAATAAAAATGACATCAAAAATCAGATTTCTTTATTGTATTTCTTTAATTTTATCAATGCAACGAAACATAATATTGTAACGGAAGGTAAACTTAAAGCACCTTTGTGCAACGGAGTCACGTGGTGCGTCATTCCGTCCAGGACGCACAGCAGGAAAAATAAACATTTACCGTATGCTAATTATGTGTACACTTAGTCATTTTGATAATAGGTAAGCGCTTAAAGCCTGTTTTTCCTTTATTATAAGCCTTATATAAGGCTTTTAATTTTTTGCGGCTCCAGACAGATTTGTTTTTTTGGTCCAAAATGGCTCTTTCAACATTTTGGGTTGCCGACCCCTGCTCTAGAGGCTTGCGGTGCATTAACCTACTATTCGGCCCCTAACCAGAGCTCACAAGCAGAAACGGTGGCAGTGGGCCCAGCCGTACATGAAGATTCATTTTCAAACAGACTTGTTCACTGATGACTGCTGTGCAACCCTGGATGGTCCAGATGGACGCAGTAGTGGATTGGTGGTGGATGGCCACCACATCCCAACACAGCTGTGATGTCAGCAAGGAGGTGGTGGAGTCATTTTTTGGGCCAAAATCATGGTGTGTGAAAGAGAGAGAGAGAGAGAGAGAGCTGGTCGGCCCCTTCAGAGTCCCTGAAGGTGTGCAAATGACCTCAGCAAAGTATATGGACTTTCTGACTTTTTTTCTTTCTTTCTAGCTCTCGGTGAAGGCGGACTCTTTTTTCCTCTGCTCCCCTCCAAACTCATTCTCACCCTGCTTTCTCTGACTTTGTGTTTCTTTTTTGGAGCCTTTCTTTACACATCCTTCGGATCTATAAATTATGGAACTTGTTAAGTGGTCTCTCGATGCAATTGATTACATTTTCTCAACAAGAAGACTGGGCATAGGAGAGCCCACTTGTACTGCCGGAACACGTCTGGAGGGATACATCCTGGATTTATTTGGATTCATGAAAACAGGACTTCTGCTGTTTGGAGTTGGCGGATACCTGGCATATCGACAAATTTATGACAGATTGGGACGACTGATGAACACTGACTGACATGCTGGGAGACAGAGTCACAAGTCGTATGTGATTCTTTTGCAAATTTTGGACGCTAAAACTCACTAGCGGGATGAAATCTTTCTTGAAGACGTTGCTAGTTCCAGCTCTGTGGGAACAACCACACTAATTTGGATTATTGGAATTAACAAAGATTTACCGGTTGAGACGCTAGGGCAGATGGAAAGTTTAAGTCTTCCCTATCTATAGAGAATTTGTCTATTCTGAATCTGGCTCCCTTGTGTCAGCCTCGGTTTGCTGGCTATCTTGAATCTCCTTGGGTTTATGTAAACAAACTTCTCCTTCCCATACCCTCACACCTCCTGAAGTCACCCTTGGAATCATGGCTGAACTCTCAAGGACTTGCTCTTAGATAATACCACCTTATCAAAGACTTTTTTGGGAGAACAGGCTGTAATGAGACATGGGCTAATCTGCAAACACTTCATAGTTACAAACAAACACACACTCCCTGACCTCAAAACCTTTGCCATTATATCTTTGTAATGTTGCTATATGTGCTATTTTTTCCCTGATGTGTCATTTCTTGCCCTGCCTGTCGGTCTAGTTTATTATTACTTTTAGAAATTGCGGAGCACAAATATTTAGCTTATTGTTGTCCAGAGAAACTCTTTCTAGCTTATAAATGAATGGGTACTTAGGAGCATCTAGTTTATGCAGTGATGTCAGTAACGCATTAGTTAGTAAGCGTTACTGACGTTGGACCACTTTTTTCAGTAACCAGTAATCTAACGCATAGCTATTTGCAATCCAGTAGTCAGACTACAGTTACTTATTGAAATCGCTTTGCTGTGCGTTACTGTTTTCTTTTGAAATAAAATTTTATTCCCTCTACGTGCCTTGGGGAGTGTCTATGCGGCAGTATCAGCAGCGACAGAAACATATACAATGGAGGGAGATGCGCATTTTGTTGCTGGAAAAACAAGAACTATTTTGAGTTTCGCTCACCAAGTCCGATTATTATAAGCAGCTTTGGGCTTGTTTTTTTCTAAAGTCGTTTGTAGATTTAATGAGTCGCGGGTCGCAGTTTTTGGGCTTAATCAGACATAAACCCCTGAATTTGTCTGACATCCAGTTAGTTTTAGTCAGACTCTCCATGTCCATCATTTCCCGGATGATCCGTCCCGCTGGGTCTTTGTTAATGTCAAGTTAATATATTACCTGTGAATGACGTCGAGCTTCACATTGCACTCCAGAAAACTGAAAACATCGAGACTAATATGAGCAACACAATAAACGTGAAAACAGCCATGAATGAACGAGTCCGTAAAGTTGTGCAACTAAACGCCATTATAATTATTAATATTAAGATAAGTGTCACAAATCTGTGGAGCCTTCTGAGTTGTAGAGCCGCTGCGCTCCGACACCAGACGTGGGAGGGGGGGTCAAAATCCTATTTATAGTTTTCCAGACAATAGAAACACACAAAACATGCACAAATTACTATTTTTTTTGTACTGTTGTAACCATTAAACAATCTCCCCTTCAGTTCAACCTTATGAGTGGAGATACATTGTTGATGTTACTGTTATAAAATAACTTGCAATTAAGTTTTGGCAAAGATCAATGTGATTTTCACAGCTGGTGGAGCGTTGTTGTTGTTAGCAGCTGCTGATAGTAACTAAAAAGTTACTTTTAATGTAACTTAGTTACTTTCCAAATCAAGTAGTCAGTAATCTAACCAAACTACTTTTTCAAGGATTAATCAATAATCCGATTAAAGTTACTTTTTCAAAGTAACTATGCCATCACTGTTTATATATTTATTCATCCCAGAACAGGAATCAAACCTATAGTAGAACAAAAAAATCTAATCCCTGGGTTGAATGAAACCCAGGGATTAGAATTAGAACACACTTGGAATCCAGAGAAACTCTTATTACCTTAGATCAACATTATCAGAACAAGAATCCAGAGAAACCCCTACTAGTTTATAAATCACGGACTACTTATTCTTAAACATGGGGTTATAGTTTTTTTATTTTTTTATTATTATTTTTGCTCTTCTTTTGGTTTGTTGTTTTGTTGTATTCCAAAAGTTTTGACCACAATTAATTTTTTTAAAATTGAGATTAGGTTTTGTTTGTATAATTGTGAAACAAATTTACCTCCATACATATAATAACAGTAGAAGACGTTAAAGTGAGTACCAAAAACATAAAACAAAAATATTGACATTGTAATTCAATATCACAAACATAAGGGTAATAAAGGTATGTCAATCTTTAATCTCAGTAACTAATGTGCATCATATTGGAGGAATTCCTCCTTTCCTTTTACTGTTTAGATGTTTGTGGATATACTGACAGTATCCCCTGCACACATGGTATGCATTTTTCAGGCCATTGCATCCACATTCCTTTTAATACGCTTAAAATCTAGGCCTTTATTTAAGACACATAGTCCTGGTCCAGATAAAACAATACAAAAACCTTTTTTCTAATCACTGCCATGTGTGTCGTCTTGCTGCAGGTGGATTTCCACCCCGTCTCAAGTTATCTGCAGCTTCCACCTGAGTTTCTTTCAGAATCCCCTTGTATTTAGCTCCATGCGTCTTTCCTGTCAAGCTTAAAGATTTCATTTTATCAATCTGCAGATCAGCACCAATTTTCTGCCCATTAAGCAGTGCTGTAGGACAATATGAAAAATATGTTTAATTATTCAGAAGTTCTGGGTTTCTTTTTGGAACATTGCAAATTAATTCAGTTTGTCTTGTGTGGTATTGTTTGTTGACTGGACTCATGAGTGGTGGGTAAAAATCCTCTTAGATTCCTGCTGTGCAAAACTTGATTGATCGCTCAGAGTTCAAACTCTTTGTAAAAGAAAAAACACTTTCATCATTCCATACAGCCTATGAGCATAATGCTTTAATTGATGTCGTTTACCTTAAAAATAAGACGCACCTACACCCAATGATTATCCCATCGAACATCTTTTTCTAACTTCACATTCACTCTAGCTGCTGCTCCGAAAGACTCACATATCTATGATGATCATTTTACAAATCATTTGAATGAATGCTTAATTGTGATATGCATTTTTGCTACAAGATTAGAAAAATTTATCTTTGCAGATGAGTCACATTAACACAAATCTTCAGGATTCTCAAACCTTTATACATAACTTTAGATAATAATTTTACCCAGAAGGATGAACTGTAGTTTTCAGTGCAATCAATTTCCATCTGAAACTGATTGCATGTTGAGGCTGAGCTTTTCCTCTACACAAAAACCTGTAGAGAAACTATGGATGTTCCAGGTGAAACACTAGCTACATTGCTGATCAGCACAACAGGAAAAGAAACTATGTACATCCTTGCTGCTTCCATAGCTTTTAAGAGTAAAAGTAAAAGTGTAATCCACTTAGTTTACTGTTCATCAGCAAATCAAGTGCTGACTAATAAAGCTCCTGTGTAACCTCCTCCATTAAAGCAGGAGCTTTATTAGTACTCATCTCTGGAGTGTACAGATGTGGGTTAAGAGAAAGGGAATCTTGTAAAACTCAACCTTAGAAATGCAACTGCTGTGAAAGGTTATAAGGCTACTTTCAAACTATTTGAAGTCTGTAATTGTACAGTGAGACAGAGTTCTCACAAGAGAAAAACATTTAAGACTCAATCAGAGAAATTGAAAGAAACCTAAAGACTCCATCTCAGACTTATACAGCAGCAGTGTCCAAACTCAATCCATCCATCCATCCATCCATCCATCCATCCATCCATCCATCCATCCATCCATCCATCCATCCATCCATCCATCCATCCTTTCTTCCTTCCTCTCCTTCTTTCCTTCTTGGTTGTTCCTTCCTTCCTTCCTTCCTTCCTTCCTTCCTTCCTCCCTCCCTCCACTTATCAGGAGTTGGGTTGCTACCCAACTCCTGATAAGTAGGGAGGCTGCCCTCTCCCCAGTTACTTGGGCCAGCTCCTCCAGGGAAACCCCAAGGCGTTCCAAAGCCAACCGAGAAACATAGTCCCTCCAGTGTGTCCTGGGTCATGCCTGGAACACCTCACTAGGGAGGCGTCAAGGAGGCATCCTAACTAGATGCCCGAGCTACCTCAACTGGCTTCTCTCAAGGTGAAAGAGCAGCGGCTCTACTCTGAGCTTCTCACCCTATCTCTAAGGGAGATCCCAGACACCCTACAGAGAAAGCTCATTTTGGCCACTTGTATCCATGACCTTGTTCTTTCGGTCATGACCCAAAGCTCATGACCATGAGGGTAGGAAGGTAGATCAACCGGTAAAATAGGAGCTTCACTTTTTGACTCAGCTCTCTCTTCACCACAAGAGGCCAGTACAGCGCCCGCTTCACTGCAGACACTGCACCAATCCGCCTGTCAATCTCCCTCTCCCTTTTTCCCTCATTCGTGAACAAGATCTCCAGATACTTAAACTCCTCCACTTGGTAGTTTAAGTATCCCCCCAACCCAGAGAAGGCAGTCTACCCTTTTCCAGCTCAAGACCATGGCCTCGGATTTGGAGGCACTGATCCTCATCTCAGCTGCTTCACACTCGGCTGTGAACCGCTCCAGTGAAAGCTATAGATCACAACCTGATGAAGCCAGTATGACCACATCATCCACAAAAAGCAGAGATGCGACCCTAAGGCCACCAAAACGGATCCCCTCAACACCTTGGCTTCTCCTAGAAATTCTGTCCATGAAAGTAATGTGCAGCCTTGGCGAAGTCCAACTCTCACCAGAAATTAGCCAAATTTACTGCCGGCAATGCAGACCAGATTCTGACACTGGTCATACAGGGACCTGCAGCCTGTATCAAAGGGCCCGGTACCCCATACTTCTGGAGAATTCCCCACAGGGCTCCCCAAGGGATGTGGTGGAATGCCTTCTCCGAGTCCACAAAACACATGTAGACCTGTTGGGCAAACTCCCAGGTGCCCTCCAGGACCCTGCTGAGGGTGTGGAACTGGTCCAGTGTTCCACGACCAGGACGAAAATCACACTTCTCTTCCTGAATCCACGGTTCAACTATTCGACGGACCCTCCTCTCTAGGACCCTTGAATAGACCTTCCTAGAGAGGCTTAAGAGTGTGACCTCGCTGTAATTGGAGCACATTCTCTGGTCCCCCTTTTTGAATAGAGGCACTACCACCCCGGTCTGCCAATCCTGGGGAACTGCCCCCAATGTCCATGCAATATTACAGAGTCACATTAGCCAACACAACCCTACAACATCCAGAGCTTTAAGGAACTCTGTGTGAACCTCATCCACCTCTGCAGCCCTGCCACTGAGGAGCTCTTTGACCTTGGTGGTCCAATCTCTCCAGAGATTGGAGAGCCCAACCAAAAATGCCCAGGCTCCACTTCCTCAATGGAAAGCATGTTGATGGGACTGAGGAGGTCTCGAAAATATTCTGTGTTAGGTTGATTGAAAGGCTTCGGTGGGAAGTGCACAAATAACTGCAAACCTCAACAAACTGAGGCAACACTATAAAGAAGAGAGGGCCAGATATGTGGTAAAGTAGCACAGAAAGTGACTCCTGAAACTTTGTGCTACTAAAAGTGCTTCCACAAACTGTTGACCAGATTGGGTCAATTGGGATTTGATCTGACACTGGCTGCTAAATTTGTTATATGTAAGAAAATTAATGCCTTATTAACTGTTAAGAAGCAGGTAAAATTGAAATTGGAGTTTGCACGTTTTAAAAGACAAGATTATAAATCTATTTTAGATATAGCTAAGCTGCTGTCCAGACTTTTTTTTTTGTCTTTCTCCAAAATTAGATGAGAAGTTATGAAGCTTCTTCCCTCTTAGATACAGGAGTCCTCCATGCAGGTATTCCAACTCATCAGTGAGGCTCACTAGTGTGTGTCATTTTATCCATGATCCCTTCCTGCCTGCCCACGCACAACAATTTCTTTGAAGCACCTTAGTGCTGTGAGGGATCAGTCCCTGCTCTTTGCTGAGGTGTTTGAGTATCTTCTCTCCCCCCTACCTCCTGCTTCATCTGTCAGTTTTTCTATTACCTGATTAAACATCTCCACGCCTCCTCTGATGAGGCATAGGAAATCAAGAGTGAATGGAGTTAGAATGAACAAGCAACTTTGAAGTTCATCAGGGCTGAATCCAGGTTCTGACTTTGCATTTATGTTTTTGTTAAAATGAAATCTGACTCTATTCCAGGTGTTTTTGATGAACCTTGTTAGCTTTTAAAGACGTCCTAAGCATCAGCTGAAAAAGGCTTAGCAGCCTTTGCGTTCTGCTTTATTTCTATATTTGTTGGCATGTTTGCATCTTTCTCTCTCTTGATGTTTGCTGTTCCTGTCTCACTTTCTGTGTGTCATAATATATCTGTTTGTGCGTGTCATGTGTCCGTCTATAGGTGGGGAATCTGGGTCTGCTCTTCATGTTGCTGTTCTTCATCTATGCAGCTCTGGGAGTTGAGCTCTTTGGAAAACTGGGTTAGTGTGTGTGTTTGTGTGTGCGTGTGCACAAATTTGTCTGTGAGTGCACATGTGCGCGTGAGTGTGTGCATGTATATAAAACCGGTGTTGAATCGATAATGAGAGTGTGCCTCAGCTGACACTGGTGTCATTTCTGTGGATTGCATAACAAGAACAAATTTTTGTTGACTTGCAAACGTTAATTATGACAATCAGAGCTCCAGTCTACAAAGAACTAATTTTCTTCTCCCTCCTTTCTCTACTTTCCCCACATTTATCACCTGTAATGCTTTTTTTCGTCCTCTTTTAGAGTGTTCAGACGAGAACCCTTGTGAGGGTCTTAGTCGGCACGCCACCTTTGACAACTTTGGCATGGCTTTCCTCACGCTCTTCAGGGTTTCCACTGGAGACAACTGGAATGGGATTATGAAGGTTAGATCTGTTTTGCCCCTTTGAGGATTTAGGATAAAAGGCAGAGTGCATATTTGTGACCATGCACATTTCTGAAAGTGAGGCAGGTGGTGCATTACACAGAGAGCACATCACTGTTTTTATGACAGAATAGGAGCTGCTGACATTAGAGCATGAATAATTCCTCTGACAGACACACACTGTAGATCATGTTCAGTTCAACATCTCCCCCTATTGGAGAAGGCTTGTAGCATGTCACTGTGCTTTTATACCTGCTCATCTATTGTACAAATTCATCTCAACTTAGAATATTGTAAAAATTTTATTTATTTTAGTAAAATAATCTAAAATGTAAAACTCCTATGTTGACTGACATTGCATTATACACACTCCAGCAAATTTCAGGGCCTTATAATTCTGATAATCATCAGATAACAAAAATCCAAAATCGGGTTAAAATATGACAATATGGGCGTGCTGTGGTGGTGTAGGGGTTAGCGTGAGTCCTCGACGCGGCCGTCGCAGGTTCGAATCCCAGATCCGATGATATTTACCGCATGTCTTCCCCCCTCTCCTTGCCCCTTTCCTGTCAGCCTACTGTCATATAAGTGACACTAGAGCCCGCAAAAAACCCCTGGAGGGGTAAAAAATTAAATCTGAAAATATGAAAGTTAAAATGTGACATAGGTCTCTGTCTGTTATGTCTTATACAATAATAGGGATGGTTGGAGATTTGAAAGTCAAATACAAATCCCACTAGAATACGCTATAAAAAGGTTGTTACAGAAATGGGCTTTTCGCAGAGTGCTATATCGAAGTCTATTAATGGAAAGTTGAATGGAAAAAAACAATGTGGTAGAAAAAGGTGCAACACATCACAAGGTGTTACGATGCAAACCTGAAAAATTAAAAACAAAAAAAACTACCGTAATAAGTGTTCATATTATCTACACAACTTAATCAAAAACGAATAAACCCTAAGCTCTTTTTGAGAGTTTTGCTTGAAAATAAACTGACAATATCTCAGGAAATTAAATATTTAAGTAAAACAGTTCTGGTATCACAATTAAAGAAACTGCAAAGGTTTCTTTAATTGCTGCAGAGGTGTAACAACA
>CAEFZX010019907.1:0-22033 GCA_903066825.1 Alfaro cultratus | reverse complement strand
ACAGAATCAGTTTTGACTGACGATGCGTTTTGTCAATTATTTTATTCAAGAAGCTAAACCAGGTTCCTGAAGACTCATTGAGAATGAGAGCGAGCTCACACAGTACATACGTGGTTTTATAATCTTTTTCATCAAAATATAAAGTAAAACAGAGCACTTTGATATTGTCACTTGTTTCCAGCAGAGGGCGTTCTCTACCTTTTGATTAGTTTAAAATAAGTCCGATGATGTTTTTTTAAGTCATGTTACTATAATGATGAACCGACTTTGATGAATTTCTGTCTGCTGAACTGTCAAAGATTTGCATCTACTTTTCCAGGACATTGTATTAAAGTATAGATATTACATACACTGTTCAGCTGCTTTTCACCCAAGTAATGAACATGAAATTTAGAAAAAACAAATAGTATATATATATATAGCAGCAACCCAGGCAATGTTTAGGTGTTCATAGCAATGTGTGAACGGACAGTTGGTGCACAAACCAAACACCACAAACCAGGAAAAAGCTGTAAACTTTTGCTTTTCTTTTCTTAATTCTGCTACTTTCAGTAAAATAAAATTTTGATTTTCTATTTATTTTAATCATACTCGTTTTACTGGTTTTTTTTATTGTGCGTACTGCTTTTGGTCTTACAAGTTTACTTAATGTTTTTCCACGTCTTTGATCTGATAAGGAGTTTCGCTTCTCGTCTCCCATTGCTTACTGCCTTGGCCACTTTTCTCATATGGCACATATAGAAGAATTTTACCTTATTTTCACAACCTTCAACTTCATCACTTGTGTCAAGTTACCAAGATACTTTCACTCTTCTGTTAGTAACATAGCTTGATCCTTGAACCAAAAGAATCGATCCACCCATTTCCAGTTGATGGCCTCAGACGAACAGCTGGATCTGAATCACTTCAGTCCATGCTGAAGGTAAACTCTTCAACACACTAACAAAACCACATCAACTGCAAAAAGCAAGAATGAAACTGAGGTGACAAACCAGAAAATCTCCTCTCTCTTTGGATCTCTTACCTTCAGATTTTGTACATTAACACCACAAATAATATTGGTGACAAGCAGCAGCAGCCCAGACATAGCAGAGAAATGACATCAATTTTCTGTGCTGCTTTCGAAATGGTTTAGTCTGACTGTAGATTTAGAAAAAATCATTCAAGGTCATTTGTGTATCACATTTCAGCAACAAGACAGTCATGAAAACATAAAAACGTCATTAAAACATCCTGGTTTAGTCAGAACAGCAGCAGCAGCAGCAGCGTTCTGTCTCAGCTGCAGCTGTCTGATTTTTTAGGCAGACCTGTGAAGACGCTGTTGCAGTAATCAATGCGGCTAAAGATAAAACCATGGATGAGTTTCTCTAGATGTTGCTGAGACATTAGTCCTCTAATCCTGGAAATGTTCTTCAGGCCGACTTTGTAACTGCCTTTATGTGGCTCTGAAAGTTCAGGTCAGAGTTCATCACTTCTCCCAGATTTCAGGCCTGATCACTACTTTCAAGCTGTAACAACTGAAGCTGTGTGCTGACCAGATCAATCCTCTTTAGGTCCAAACATAATAACTCCAGTTATTATTCACTTCCTCTGCTGCAGTGGCAATGGAGGAAGTGAATTCTACTCTATCCATGGGAATCGTTCAGTCTATGTTGCCCACACTTCCAATATTGAATTAACAGCAACAACCATCTAGTTCGTTTCGGCATTCCTCTCTTTGCAGTAGAGGATGGTTGTTTACAGTGCAGGGAATTTCTGGAAAGCTTCACAGCGTAGAACTCATGCATTATATACATTATGTATATAATGTTAGCAACTGAGTAAACTTGCTAACTCTGGACTTCAACAGAGTCCATGCCTCTAGCAAGCAATTATTTCTCCAATGGCCCAGCGTCCAGACTCTGTACGAAGCAAATAGCGTTTGAACATCTGGTTTGATTTTTTACAAATTTCTACAGCTGAACTGATTTAGTGGAAATTGGTCTAGAAGAGCTGCTTCCCAAGCAACCTAACAGCCATAACTAATAGATACATGTAGTGAACTATTATATGTGTGCTGTGTTTCTCAAAACATTTAGTTTTCTATTTGAAAGCATCCTGCATAGTTCTGACAGTGACTGCATTGGCAGACAGATTGGCAGACAGATTCACAGGGAGGAGCCAAGAACCTGGACCATAAAACAGAACTGATACAAACATTTGCTGCCAAGAAACCAACAACCATGTATAGTCAGAAATCAACAGCCTGCAGGGACACAATGGAAATGACCAACTATCGTCCAGCTGGTAAGAAGAGTTTATGATTAATAACTTATTATCTTTTAGGGGCAAACCTTATCAGAAAAATGTAAAATAATGAACCTCTGACAAGTTCATCATCTCATTGTGTTTATACTGAATTATAAAACATTATACCTTCCATTAAGTATAATTAAATATCAAAATGTATTTTTTAGTGTAAAACATCTTCTAGTTCTAACATTTAACCATTAATAATTTTCAGTAATGGCTTCCCTTCAAACTTTCTTTTTTGCACAAGTGAATGAATGAAAAGTCTTTCATGGAGTTGTTTTCTCTTTCTTTGCAGAGGCAACTATTATTTTCTATTTTATTAAAGTATGTATATTCAACCTATAACAAAATTGAAATTTGATGTGAAACATCAACACTGACTTGGAAAGCGTTATACATTTTAAGTGAATAAAATTTAAGGATTCTCAGATACTTAAAGATATAAGGATACCAGGTAAAATGTTTACAAAAAAACCCTTTCTAAAATGTGCAAAATTTTAATTAATATAATTTACACTTTGATTTTTTTTTTTTAAAAGAATCAAAACAATCCAGGACAAAACACAGCATGCACAGTTAAACTTAAAACTAACAGGATCATGTGTCTCTCAGTCAAAACAAAACCAAACGGGGTGAAGGTTTCCTGTCTTGTCCTCAGCAAGTCCCTCTTCTGCTCCATTTCCATTTCTTGTTCTGCTTTTCTCTGCAGAGTTTGGTGGCTCTACCTCAATCCCCTCCTATACTCTCACCGGTGGTTTAGCCACTTCCCGCCTGTATAAACTTCCTTGTTTTTCCTTATGTCTCCTTTTTTGCTTGACATCTCAGTTTGGCAGAATAAAATGCAGTGTTGAGATTTTTTTAGTATTTTAATTCATGTAAAGAGAGCTCTGATTTTTTTTGTGTAGCAATAACAATACTCAAATACTAAAGACTCTTCCACAAGTCCTAGATTGTAGGAAGCTGCAATGAGACTTTGCCTTATTTGGAATCATTTTCTCTTTTCTGCTTGAACTCACTTTGAAAATGTCCTTAAGGCTTTACAAGTCAGAAACCAGTTAAGACCAGTTTGGTCACAAATACTGATCCACGTGAGACTGTGCTACCTGCCTAGGTGGAGCCTTGGCAGGTTGATTGACTTAAAAGAAAGTTTAAGACTCTGTGCAGGGCTTCCCTGAGACAAGGAGGACGACAAATGATTTGTGGGTAATTGTTACCAGAAGGCCCAGAGTGATGACTGTTCTTTATCTTTTCTCTGCCTTAAGTTCATATTAAAATTTTAAAGCTAAGTATTGATGGAAATCTTATCCTTTAGAGCAGGAATCCTCAAATCCAAGCCGCGAGTCCTGCAACTTTTAGATGTGTCCCTGGATAAACAAACCTCAATCACATTGCTGAATTAGCCCCTCAGTGCAGTCAAGTTCTCCAAAGTGCTGCTAATTGCCTGATTATTTGACTCACATGTGGTGAGGCAGAGCCACATATAACATCTGCAGGACACCGGGTATAGTCAGAGGGTTGAGTTGAACATCTTGGTCTGAGCAGGTGATAAAAGTACATAGCCGTTAATTTACCAGAGCTCTAACCAATGAACGTATTTTAGATCTGTCTCTGTTCCAGAACATCTGACTCAAATGATTGCATGACCTTCTCTGCATTACATGAAGTGCCGCAGAAGCCTGTTAATCCCCTCCTGTACTCAACCATGTTGACAATTTTGTCAACATGGTTCAGTCAGTCAGGTTGACTGACTGAACTAGATTGATTAATTTAACTTTCTCTGCCCAGACACAACATCTTATTAGAGCAGTTCTTGTGAGCAATAAGGCATCTGATGGGTCAGTGAGTTGTGGGTTTGATGAGCAAAGAAGCCAAAGTGTCAGCAGCTGCTAGGATGAAGCGTCTGGGAAAGGATTCCACTCAGACAGCCTCAAACTTCAGGCATCCAGAACTACAGATCTTATCTAAAGGAAGACAGAGTGGAAACCACTTCATCAGTGTAATCAGACACAGTGTCTTTTCTTGAGGAATCTAAAACTCTTTCAACATTATTTTTTGCAGAAGCTCAGATAAGCTTGGTGCAAGCTTACTTATATTACTGAAAGTATAGCAACTCATCTAAATGAAAATGCTGTAGTTGATCAACTGTAGAACTTGTTCTAAGTCCATAAAACTATTAATCTAATACAAAAATATTTCTGTAGACATTATTAGCTGAAAACTGAAACATCTTAATTCTCCTCCCACTCTATACATCTAAAAAGGAACATATAATTCTGTAACTGGCATCATTAGACATATTTTAAGTTACTTTGAAGTTATCTGAATTAAAATTCTCCCTCTTTATTGTTTCTCCAACAGCGAAAAAGGATACGGAGCTCAGGATTGTTCTTCTTGGGAAAACTGGAGTTGGAAAAAGTGCAGCAGGAAACACCATATTAGGAAGAAAATTTTTTAATTCTTGCTTGTCTTTTTCCTCTGTGACATCAGTCTGTGAGAAGAAAACCAATGATTTTGATGGTTTAAAACTGGCTGTTATTGATACTCCAGGTCTGTTTGATACAGATAGAAATCATAAAGAGATTATGGAAGAAATTGCTAAAGGCATCTGCCTGGCGGCTCCTGGTCCTCATGTGTTCCTGATTGTGCTCCAACCGACCAGATTCACCACAGAAGAAGAAAAAAGCTTAAAAATTATCCAGAAAATTTTTGGCAATGAAGCAGCAACATACACTATGATCTTGTTTACCCATGGAGACGAACTAAAACGGGAAAATATTACAATAGGAAAAATGTTACTAAAACACAGACCTCTACAGCGTTTCACCAGTCAGTGTGCCATCTTCCAGACATTTGAAGATAAATACCATGTCTTTGACAACACAGTTGAGGATCCTGGTCAAGTCAGGAGACTGGTGCAAAAGATCAACAGACTGGTTAAGGAAAATGGAGGAAGTTTCTACAGCAATGAAATGTTTAAAGAGGCACAGAGAGCCAAGCAAGAAGAAGCAGATCGATTAATCAGAGAAAATCCAGAAATTGATCCTGAAGAAGCAAGAAGGCAGGCAGAGAAAGACAACTCATTTATGCGTGTTACTCTGGGGGCTGCTGCTGCTGGAGCTGCTACTGGAGCGGGTATTGGAGCTGCTATTGGAGTTTTGGGAGGACCAGTAGGAATTGCTGTTGGAGCTGGTATTGGAGTTAACCTGGGAGCAATTGTTGGAGCTGCAGCAACAGTGCAAAAGATGGGAGGATGCTCTACACAGTGATAATACGTGTGATGTTTTGGCTGCAGCTTATTAAACTATGATGTTACATGAATAACAAAATATTTACCAGTATAAGCAGATATTTATATACTTAGTTAATGGCTTAACTGAGGACGGATTAACTGTCAATCAGTTGAACAGCTGTCAATGATTAATATTTACAATCATAGCCTGCTTGATTACATAACGTAATGTAAGCTAAGTTCATGGTTATTTGTTTATGTTAATTAACATGTTTGATTTTGGACATAATAGTAGACATTTCAAATAATTGTGTAATTACTACATTGTATAAAAGGAGTATAACCATTATCACAGCAAAGCCATTACTAAAAAATCTGATTTGTTTTTGTAGAATAAAAGCACTTTTACTCACAAATCAGTTTGTCTGCCATCATGTGTGTCACATTTACATGAAACTGGACAACATAAGCAGATAATTAAACTGGAATATGGAAAGTTTCAGGTCCAGCAGCAAAACAGATCTACATGGAGAAGGTCAGAAAACTGGAAATGTGATTTTAATCAGCAGGTGTTTTACATGAAACCTGTTGAACTGTCCCTGTTACACGATGAGCTGAAGGATCTGCTTCAAAAGGTTCCAAACAGCGCCACCTTGTGGAACCTTAGAGATGTATGTATGTATGATAAAGCTATGTACTTGTGTACAGGCCCAAAAGAAAACTTATGTTTTTCGTCACACACAACTGGATTTTGCACACCAAAATTTGTTGTGCAAAAACGGGAAATAATGACACAAAAGCTATCAGTGGCTGAGCAATGTGAGCGTTCACCTATTAAACTGACTCAATATGAATACATAAAAGAAAATAACATTTTTTAATGAATTTTCTTGTGAGTCTGCTGATTTTTTAGATTTTTCTATCATTTTTGTTCAGGTTAACTGA
Organism: Alfaro cultratus; assembly: GCA_903066825.1. NCBI lineage: Eukaryota > Metazoa > Chordata > Actinopteri > Cyprinodontiformes > Poeciliidae > Alfaro > Alfaro cultratus. Next base: position 15,567 of record CAEFZX010019907.1, on the reverse strand, counting down.
AAAAGTGAGCCATTACCGTTACAGGTTAATTTTCTAAATTACAGAAAACTAATTGTTAGGGCTGCAAAAATATGAAAATTTGGGCCGATGTTGATATCCAATGTCATTACTGCTGTTATGGCAGTACTTACTAAGATTTTATTTATAACTTTTTTATTTGATTACTTGATTAATCATAAGAATAATTGATAGATTGCTTGACTACTAAAATAATTGTTTACAACATCCCTAGTACATATTCAGAGAGGTTTTAGTTTGCTAACATGTTCAGAGAAAAGGTCGTTCACACAGTTCTACAGACCGTCAAGAGTCTCTTGAGGAAACATGACCATCTGCAGAACATTCCTCCACAATCTGCAGATTATCAGAGTCTGCTTCAGAGCACTGAATATCAGCAGACACTTAATTATTAAGGTCTGAATAAAGAAACTTCCCAATGTTGATACAGAAACTGTCTGCTGAGAAGAATAAACGATCTTCTTCTTAAAGGAAGAAGATCGGTTCTGATACCTCTCTATTCAGGTCTCCATCATGACTGCATGTTTTCTTGCAGGAAGCAGAAGAAGCTGAAGTCCCGTCGCATCGGACTTGACCAGCAGATTATGAAAGCAGCACGACCCTGGAAGCTGCTGCAGATGTTTTTGCACTTTTTTTCTGTGAAATGAAGCGAGAAAAACATTTGTTTGAGCAGTCAGTTCACTTGGTGCAGGGAAACTGAATGTCAAGAGTGAGATAAACCAGGTGTTGCCAGCCTGAGCCAACAGCTCTAAAACTCCACAAGGTGGCGCTGTTTGAAGCCTTTTGAGACATCCTTCAGCTCTCAGTGCAACAGACACAGTTCAACTGGTTTTAGGATAAAAAACAAACAAACTGCTGATTGGCATCATGTTTCCAGTTTTCTGACCTTCTCCATTTGCTCTGCTGCTAGACCCCATATTCAATTTCAATCATCAATCCATGCTGTCCAGTTTCATGTGAATGTGACTGCAGATGATTTGTGTGTTTTTATTCTGTGAAAATAGAAATCAGTTTCTTTAGTAATGGCTTTGCTGCGATTATACTTACACTGCTTTTATACAACTTAAACTTAAATTTTAATAAGTGCACAGTTGTTTGTACAGTCTGTTATATATTATGTAAAAAATAAAACATATTAAGTAGCACAGATAAACAATCATGAACTCAACTCACGTAACGTTACTAATAGAAATAAATGTTGTACCTTGAGTATTTAGGGACAAACTAAGAAAAAAATAAAACTACAAAAATAAAATAGAAATTGTAGTACCACTTCATTCTCGTATTATTATTTTATTCTCGTAATTTTGTTACTTTATTCTTCTAATTTATTTATTATTTATTATTTTCTTAGAATGTGTGAACTGATCTTTGAACAAATGTCTTCTCTCTTTCTCATAACCCGCTTTCTGTTTGACAACTGTCATATAAAGGACACTGGAGCTTTAAAAACAATCAAAAGATTTTGCCCTCTCACCAAAAATACCCAAACCGCCAAACTTTTTCTTCGAAGAAGGTAACGGAAAGCTCTCTAAGGGCAGTTTCACCAACGGCAGTTAGCATTTAGGCTAGCGGCAGTTAACAGTCACTTCTAATAAAATACACAGAAATTCCTCAAAATACAATCTGGTTCGATAAAATACTGTTCCCCACTCAAACACTTACAGAAACGGTACCTTATCGATTTATTGTAGACTTCACCCACCTGTTAAAACAGAAATCAGCTTCTTTTTGTAAAAAATAACGGTTTCGCAGCGATGCTGACTCTGAGCTTCTTCTAGGCTTGAAGTTGGCCTCTCTGGTATTTGCCGCTACTGCCATCTTCTGGCGGAAACTGGTATTGCACCAGAAATGTACTCAATCATACGGGTGAAAAAAGAAACTAAGAAAGTGCGACGATTATGGATAAACAGATGACGAAAACTCAAAATTTAATGTCTCAGAAAACGCTGTAGCACATTCATAAAACGTCGAGAGAAAAGTAAATGTTTGAGAGGTAAAGAACTGGACTGTTTCTGAAATGCATGACAAAAAAATTCACTTTTTCATGATATTTTCTTAATATTCTAAATTTTTGGAGCTTTACTTGAGCAATAATGGATGATTTTCAACAAATGAAGTGAAGCGGAAGAGATGTGAAATTTTCTAGCTTTAAAAAGTCATTTCTGTTGCTTCAGGGTTAAAACTGCTCTCAGAACAGGAGGTGTGCAGGATGTGAAGTAAGTGTTTGTTCAGACAATAAATTAACCAAGAAATCTGATTTCATCTGATCCACAGGAACTTTAAATCCTGTAGGACAAGTCCTCTCTCTGTTTGTCTTCAGTTGTCACTGTTTGTTCTCTTATCTCTGGGTTTCTTCTGCTTTATTTGAGTGATCAAAATTAAACATTGAACTTCATGCGAAATTCCTTGAGAAAAACAAATAACCAGGTCCTCCCTAAATAAACACTTAATACTTTTTTAACCTCAGTTATCCACATGTTAATGGTTTGGATCGGCTCAGTTTTTAAAAGTCACACATGCTTTGGGAATGTTGGACTCAATTTACAACAATTAATGCAACATTTATTGACTTATTTACACTAATCCATCTCAAAACGTTTTATATGTGGATACTTTTTAATACTCAGAGTTTATATGCTATAACTTCACTGCAAAAACACAAAATCCTAAAAGTGCAAAACTCTTAATACACTTGAAATAAGACAAAACAAACTCACAAATAACTTCAGCATGATATAGGAGCTTGTTTTAAGTCAATAATTGCTTATTGTTGACCAAACAGTACTGGCTCCACTATTATATTATTTCACAAGAATACATTTTCCCCATGTTAGAAGTGAAATAATCTGCCAGTGGAACTAGTACTTTTTGAAAGTAATTTTATGGAATTATTTACTTTAAAAAAAGAAAAGCTAGTATATCTTGCTAAAAAGTTACTTGTAAGTTAGTTTTGTCTTATTTCAAGTGTGTTGAGATATTTGCAAAAGAAACTAGACCAAAAATACCTGGTAAGATTTTGTGCTTTTGCAGTTATTTTTGTTGTTATTTTACATTTAACCACTAGTTGGCAGCAGAGTTCATGTAGGGCTGTAAATTGAGCCATTTTACTGTATTTTTGTTGTTCCATTGCTTAGAAATTACATTTCACAACACAAAATCATCTAATAATCCACACAAATGAATCGTTTCCTCTAGATATTCTTGATGGATTAGGAAACGCTGTGATGAGAATAAAGGGCTCACAGTTCGGACCAGAACAGAAACAGTTCTTCTCTAGATGAACTATTCAGTTCCTCCTGAAAGTTCTGGATCCGTTTTGGGGTCAATCCGTTCAGATCTGATGGATTTCCACCTACTTCCTCAACAAAACAATCGTTGTGTTTGTTCCTTAATTGGGTTGGAACGTTTTAGAGTTGCCTTTGTTCCTCTGGTCCTTCCTGTTTTTCTACCAGGAAGAATTTATTCCCATTGTTTTAGTAATTGCAGAGCGACAGCAGATCTACCAGAGCAGCTTTTAGTAACAATGAATGTAAGGCTCCTTATTGTAGAACCACTTTTATTTCAAACGGCTCTCTCAAGTTGGCACTCAGTCGCCATCAATTTAAAGTTTAAGACCAGATTCAATATGTTTAAAAACAACAAACCGAACTCCAGCTGAGTCAAAAACATCCGGAAGAAAATTAGGGTCACTGGAAAAAAGAAGAAAACCGACATTAATCTCAGAAATCTGACTTTAAATTCAGAATTCTGATTTTAATTTTATAATTCTGACTTTAATCAAAAGTCTGGAATTTGTCCCGGTTATTGTGTGTCTGTCACTAACTAACTAACTAACTAACTAACTAACTAACTAACTAACTAACTAACTAACTAACTAACTAACTGTTTCTTTAGGGTTAAAATGAAAGTTGAAAACAAAGACCATAAAGTAAAAACAGGATTTATTTAATAAAAAGCAGAAAAATAAGTTAAAAACCAGAATATAAATGTTTAATTTTAATAGAAATATTTATATTTTTACCTTTTCCCACTTTTTCTATCTGACAATGAAAATTCATCAAATCCCCTTCCTATAAAAACACTGCACCTCCTCATGATGCCTTAATAATCTGTTAATTTGCTTTTAATCTGCTGAAGTCTAGAAATCGTCTGCAGCTCCTGCAGGTGAAGCTGGACTTCGAGGAAAGTTAAACGTCAGCAGCAGCAGGATTATTCCAGATGGATTAGGATCCTGGATCAGTGGAGATGTTCAGATGTTTTCTGTTTTCCTTTGAATACAGATTAATTATTCCATCCAAAACTGACCAGATTATTTTAATTTAACCTGGACTCTGAGTCTCAGCATCAGGCCCAGCTTTCTGCAGGATGTGGAGGATCTCATGGACTCATCCAGATCAGTTCAATAAGTCCTAAAGATCCCGTCCTGCAGCTTCCTGCTGATTTTTCCGGGATTATTCCACGTATTTGGGAATGCAGCCCTCCAGCTCCACCATCTCAGGCCAGCTGTCGTACTTGTTGTTGGAATTGTCGCTCTTCATGTGCTGAAACACACGAATGGATCAGATTTTAGTTTCACAGCAGACAGAGGAGTCAGCAAACCAGGTTTAAATTAATTTAATTTGATGACTTTACCTTCTCGAAGTTGCTTTTCCCCGTCATTCCTTTCCCACCAACAAACACCCAGTTATCCCGATATCCCAGGGAATGGATGGTGGAGCTGCCCAGGTCCGAGATCAGAGTCCGGGCCTCTTCATTTAACCTGACGGGACAAAAACACTGGATGTTGGGTCTGATAAATTAATACATAAATATTAGTAAGTAAATAAATATTTATTTATAAAACAAATAAATATTGATTTAGAAAAATTGTTTATGAAAAATTTTAATAAATCATATTTATATAATATATGAAACTGTATATATAATGGTTTATTATATAAATAAGTAATTTATATAATTACTTATCGGTAAGTAAATTAATTGATATTTAGCTAATAATTAATTAGTATCAGCAAGTAAATAAATTAAAATGAACGAATATCAATTAATAAATAAGTAAAGAGGAATACAGAAAAAAATTAGTGACTGAATACAAATAATTATATAATAAATAAAAACTAAAAATAAATCAATAAGTAAAAAAAATAATAAATAGCAAAATATTTGCAGGTAAATAAAATGATTAAAATAAATTGATAAAACAATTAATAAATAAGTAGAAGTAAACAAATAAATAAAAAATAATAAATTAACAATAAATATTAGAAACTATAAGTAAATAAACAAATTCAACATTATTACCCATTTATTTATCTATAAATATAATGTATCCTCTCACATGTCTGAAATAAACCAAATTTCTTTATGTATCTGATAAATAATCTAAACCAGTAAAAATCTTTAGATTTCTGATGAGATTTGTGGATAAATTTATGAAAGTCTGTTTACAGCTTGACTGTATTTCTGTGATCAAATCATAAATCATATAAAATTAATTAATTTAACTTTCATTTTAATGAAGCTAATAAAACAAACTGGGATCAAATTATTTCTGGTATTTTTTCAGACTTTAGAAACTTTATCTTATTTCCTCAGAGCAAATTTAAGCTTTTCTCCGTAAATATGAAGCGTCTTTAGGGAGAACTGACTTTGTGGATCCCTCGTCGTAGACGGCCATCAGAACCACAGAACCCGTCTCGATGTTCTTCAGGAACTCGATGAGCGGCTCCACACCTGCAACACAAACACCAGCATCAGGATCCGTTTGGATCCGGCAGAATCCGGTCTCATGATGGCGACTTACTGCCGCTGTACATGTTGAAGTGATCCGTCTTCAGGACGTCTCCGGATTTACCTGCCGGACACAAACCAGGTGAGATCAGCCTGGAGCTCCGGGCGGGTTCTAACTTATTATTAAAAAATACTAAAAATCATTTTATTTAGCTTCTAATCTGTATGAAAAACTTTAACAGAATATAGGGGCCACCTAGAGAGAAAAAAAAAAGATCTGGAGTAAGTTTATTTTTTTATTTATGTATTTTTATTTTTCTTTGCTTTGCTGATCACCTATTTTAAAATTGGAGTCCAAATGTTGAACTCATAAGATAAAATCTAAATAATTAGAAAAGGCAAAATTAAGGGGGAAAAATGAGAAAAAGGGAAATAAATAAAATGATTAAAAAAAACATTAAAAGTAAAAAAAAATTCAACTTTTGAAACTCAGAAATTTCTATAATTTTTTTGAAGATTTCTGAAATTAATCTCAAATTTTATATGATTTTTTTTTCTAGCAATTTTTTTTTTTTTTTTTACTTTTCAAGCTCAGAAATTTTCCTTTTTTATTCAGAAAATTCCTAATTTTTTTTGGTGGATCTGTAATCCTATTTATTGAGTTTCTTTGTACAATGACTTTAATATGCAGGTTGTAAAAACAGCTGCTTTTATAATAATTTTTTTTATAAGTAAATAAAAATATACATATTTTAGGTTAAGTTAAATAAATTTAAAGTTAGTTATAAATCCAGGTTTTAAATTAAAATGTAAAAAACCGGGTTTAATCCCCATCACTCACTGTTTACCACCACGATGTTGATTCCGCTGTCAGCGTTGTTCAGAACGGTTCCTAAAGCCCTGAAGCAACGAAACACTGAGAGTCAGCAAACATCATCTGAACAACAACATGACTGAAATAAAGCAAAAGGTCCAGAGAGACACAAAACAACAAAAAAAGACCAAACAAACTGAATTAAAGGTCCATAAAGAGACAAGCAGAGCAGACAGAAAGAAGCGGACGGAGATCCTACAGGTTGTTGTTGACGCAGATCTTTGGAGGAACAACGTTGGCAGCGCCGCTCTGGACCAAGAAACCGATGTGATTCCCTGGACAGACCTTCTTCCTGTGACATGGCCCTTCTGCAGGAAAAAACACAAATCAGATCCCAACAAGCGCACAAGATCCGGTCCGTTCTGACCCGGTTCAGACTCACCTGCGTCGGAGCCCATCCTGGAGCTCCAACCGGAGATCAGCGCATTTTTAGTTATACCTGCAAGAGAAGAAACCATTCAGTAAATACAAAATAATTTTTTTTCAAACCAGGTCAGATTTTAATCCGTTTTTTGTTTGCTTTCTTTTCTAATAAAGAAAATAAAAATCACAAAAAATATTTTCAAAAAATGCCTTTTTTTTCTCAGTCATCCCTTCAGTGAGCTGGACGACAGAGTACTAAGGCCAAACTATGATCATTTTTCTTTTATTAGGAGAGAGTAGTCATAATATTACCAATAAAATAACATAAAAACTTATTTTAATGAGGGAAAACTTAAGTTCTGAGGATCTAATGTGAGCACATTGTTAATCACTTCAAACTCTTGATAATTTGTTGCTGATGTGCTAAAAGACTAAGTATTTTTTATCAAGTATTATGATCAAAACTTATACCACAGTATAACTACACGAGATGCTCAACACTCATTTAATTTGTATTTTTCGTGTTGGAGTTCTCATAAAATTTCTACTTTATTTTCCCAATATTATGACTGTATTCTGATAGTATTATGACTTTACTCTTGTAATTAGAAAAAAATTATTTTGATCCCTAGTATTCGCTGTAGAGTTGATCTGAATTAAAATCCAAATAAATCAAAGATAAAAAAACAAGCTTGTCAAACAAGATGGCGGATCTGGGCGCAGTGACATCACAAGTAACAACATTAGTGAAAAAAAAATCCAGATTTTCCAGAAATATAATTTTCAAAAACAAAAAATTTGATTAATTGATAAAATCAGTTTATTATCCAGAAAACAAGAACATCTGCAAGACTTTTATTGACATCATCATCATCATCATCATCATCACAGAAACAGTCTCTACCAGCAGAATCTGGAGGTTCTGACCTTTCATCGGGTCGTTGTAGAGCTTCAGGAAGATGACGACGATGAACAGCAAGAGGATGAAGATCGTCAGCGCCTGGAGAAACCCTGAAAGACAAAATAAAAACAGTTTTAAAGAAACAACAGGAGAATAAAGATGAAGATTTTCTGATCAGGTTCTGAACAGGTCAGATTATTTCTGCAGCAGGAACATTCACTGCAAAAAAACTAAACCTTACCAAGTATTTATGTCTAGTTTCTGGAGCAAGTATCTTAGTACACTTGCAATAAGACAAAAATTAACACAGAAGTAACTTTATAGCAAGATACAGAGGATTGTATTAGGTCAATAATACTTTAATATTGATGAGAAATATTATTTAACTTATAAAAAGACATTTTCCCATAAGCAAAACAATCTTTTTCAACAATAATAAGGAATTACTTACTTAAAACAAGCTCCTATATCTTGTGGAAAAGTTACTTAAAAGTTAGTTTTGTCTTATTTCAAGTATATTAAGATGTTTGCACTAGAATAGACAAAAAGACTTGGTAAGATTTTTGTGTTTTTCCAGTTTTATCAAACTAATAAAATCAGGAAGGTTAGAAACTTACATCTGATGATGTTGCATTGATTCCCAATGTTGTTTTTCCCTGAAATATAAGAAGTGACGTTGTGAGTGTTGAGTTTTTCAGGGCAAACAGGTCAGACAGGTGAGAGGACGAATCATTGTGTGCGGCAGGTAAATCTAAAGAGTGTTTTCAAGATTATACCAAAGGTTAAAGGATTTAAAACGAGCTCAGAAAACACTGACTAGATTAGAGTTTAAAAAAACATCAATAATCTGTGAACAAATCAGCTTCAGACCAAGATTACTGTTCAAACATTTTAACAAGTCAACAATTTAAACTGATTTTTACAACCGATATAAAATAGAGACTTTCTGCAAATAACTAATAATAAGGAGCGTCTTGAAGAGACAGTAAGGATCTGTCTCTTACTGCAGGGGTTTATCAGAGGTTCTGTACGGATACAGTCATTGTTATGCTTTGTTTTATGTTTAGAGATAAATAAAACTAATAAAATAAATAGAGTAAGATAAGCAGGGAGTGCTGAGCATTCCCTGAACAGACATGAGGAGAAATGAACTGAAACTTGCTGCAGTTTGCCGGATGGTTCTGTTTGGGATTTCCTGGTTTTTCTGTTCCACCAGGATCCACATGAATCAAAATGAGGAAATAAAAATGTGGATCATCCAGTTCTTACCAGAAAGAATGACGATGTAATTTTATGACAGTGCAAAGAATGATTCATCATAAAATCAAGATTATATAATTCTAATTGTCATGTCTTCAGTCAGAGGCTTCTTCAGAGTCTCTGTAATACAGACTGCTGCAGGAGATTGTTTCTGCACACAGCTATCACCATAAATAACTCTTTGAAGAATCTTAAATTAATGAGTTACAACAACGTTTCATTTCCCTTTGGGATCAATAAAGTACTTTTGAACTGAATTAAAGACCTCAGTTATTCCTTTATGCTGTGAACTGGCAGGTAAAGGAAGCTGCCTGTTCATTTTGTAACATTATTTGTTATTGTATATGATTTAATGTAATGTTTTGATTGTTGATTAAACAATGTTTTATGGAAGCAAAGTTTGTCGGACTTTCTGTTAGTAATCCTTCAATTAATCAACTACAGATGAAACACAAGAGCCTATTGTGTAACAGAAACTAACTCAATAAATAAACATCAAACCTGAAAAACTAATATAGCCAATGAAACTTTCTGTTAATGGTTTTGTGTTCTGTTAAGAGGAAAATGTTGCGCGTTTTTTGCCGTTGATACACTTGAACTTAATCTCTGCACTTTTGTCTGGCGGAGCTTTTTGTCATTTGGTTGCCAAGGGAAGACAAGAAGCTGGTTGGTTTAGTCTTTAGTTTTACTGCCATGTCTTCTCAACCTGACTCACTGTCAAACTTTATTCAATCCTTTTTCTCTTAAGGTTTGATCAAGATAAAGATCTGAACTTTACTCCCTGAGACTGTAGGAAGAGAAGATTAGACATATTTTCAGTGAAACTCTGGTTCATGATTCACTTTAAAACATCGTAAATTAAAATCTTTGTTAAATTAAAATGAGTCACATCAAGACCTTCGGAAGGAAATACCTGAAATATTAACCATTAGCAAACAGGTGAGGCAGGATTGTACCAGAAACACGAACTACACCTGAACAGGTAAACTAGCTGCATCATGAACACCTGAACAGGTAAACTAGCTGCATCATGAACACCTGAACAGGTAAACTAGCTGCATCACTAACACCTGAACAGGTAAACTAGCTGCATCATGAACACCTGAACAGGTAAACTAGCTGCATCACTAACACCTGAACAGGTAAACTAGCTGCATCATGAACACCTGAACAGGTAAACTAGCTGCATCATTAACACCTGAACAGGTAAACTAGCTGCATCATTAACACCTGAACAGGTAATTCTGCTCTAATACTATCAACTAACTCCTGCACAGGATATTTACCCTATGATTAACAGCTGTACAGGTATGTTTTCTCTATTGCTAACAACCAACACCTGTATAGGTAACTTTGCTCTACTGTTAACACCTGTTCAGGTGAGACAGCTGACCATCAACCAGAGCAGAGAAATAAATCATGAAGAAATGAGATCAAACTGACCGACTCTGAAGGTGAGCATGTTTCTTACGTCCGGCTGCCATTCACTGTGAACGGCCTCAGGTGGAAACCAGGAGGAAGTTTGAACTTGCCCCGCCCCCCGCTGCCTAGCAACAGCCAATCAGCAGCTGCAGAGTCACAGCGTGGCTGCAGAGGCCGGAGAAGTTTCCTGTATAGATAATGACATTTACATTACACTCACCAACATCCCTAACTCAAGAGTTAGGAATAATTTATATATTAATTTACAGGAGTTTATTTTTAGTTTGCATAGGTTCTTTGAGTTTCATAATTAATAAACTATCAGAATTTAACACTTTGATTATACTTATGTATATTAGTCATGATTATTTTGTGTTACTTGTTTCAAAATCTCTGTAAATTATCTTTGTCGTTATTAATCCAAACAGTGTGGAGGTTTAAACCCCACAGAGGATCCGAAGTTCAAGGAAACCACACAGTTGTTCAGTTTGAAACGAATCTGAATGTCAAAGCTGAAGTTTCAGGTTCATGGCCTCTGTAAAGTGTAAGAAGTTGTTCGTCTGGGTTTACAGCTGATTGTAGACCCAGAACGGGGCGGTCCCTGAACCGGCCCGTGGTGTGTTCAGGGAGTGTCGCAACATCTAAGTTTCAGTTTCCAGCGCAGTTTCCCTGAAACTGTTTTTCCTCGTTTCCTTCAGGGTGTGAAAGCTTCAGTTCATCCACGATCATGTCAGATATTCATTTTCACCTAAATCAAATTATTGATCAGTAATAATTCTGACAGTTGACTTAAACATCCTGATAAACAGATAAACAGACTATTTCCTGATAAAAAAAGGTTTGTTTCTGTAAGCGCCAATAATCATTTAAACACGGTGTTCCACAAGGATCAGTTTTAGATTCTTCTCTTTTTTGATACGTACATTCAGCCTTTGGGAAACACCTTCAGAAGAAACAGGCTTTACTTTGTGAATACTGTATTCTGATGACACTCAGATTTAAATCAGTGGTTTCTGGCGCTCAGCTGCTGATTGATGAACTTTTACACTTTCATTATACGAATGTTACTTCTGTGAGTAGAAAGAAAACTCGTCTTTAATCTTCTCTCTCAGGGGCTTCTTCAATATCCTATAAATAATTATTTTTACTTTTATGTTTTTTTATTATTTTGTGTACAACATTTATTTATAAACTAATAAATCCAATTTATTAGTTTATAAATGGGATTATAAACTAATCAGGATTTTTTGTGAATTTTATGAAATACTTTTGTTTAAAAATATTTTTACTTTATTACTTATACTTAAGCATGTTAAATACATTTTTGCTCTCATCTATTTTAAAGATCCTAATAGATTTTAGAATGTAATCTTGGTCTTTTTCATCCATTCTTAAATGCAAAATGTATTTTATATAATTTTGGCTTATTTACTGCTCTTACTAGATTTTTTTCACCAATTGGCCTTTAGTCTTTATACTCCACAATTAATCTTTTACTAAATTAGTTGATTATCTCAATAATTGATTCATCACCACTATTTGTTTCAGCCCTGCTCAGTGGGGCCCTCGGCTACAGTTTTGGGGCCCGACGAACACAAAATTCTTGACTTTGCACAAACTACATTAGATAGATAGTTAGAAGGCTTATTGCATTGTTTAAATGTAAAATTGTGCTCAATTTTATTCAATAACCTGATCAAATTCGTAAGAAACCAAATAAGAGAAAGTGATTAAGATTTGATCATATTATCAAATCGATAAAGACTCAGAGTTTTAATCCTCCACAGAAACTTGACACATGAACAGACAGATGTCAGGACAGAAAATTAAAAGGCGGTTTTTACAACATGGTATAAAACATTCAACACGTTTGTAAAATCTTGGTTATAGCAGCAGGGGGCGCTGCTTCTGTGAAAGCACTTCAGGACGGAAACTGCTGCTTCTCTCTTCTTCTTCTTCTTCTTCTTCTTCTTCAATTCGGGTCATAAATTACAGAGCAGAACGTCGGATATTATAAAAATAAAACAAACTTATTTCTTTTAACCAGTGATGGACTCTCAGAGTCGCTGCAGACTCGATGAGGATTCAGTTCCAGAGTTCACCCAAAGAGGGCGCTGTCTTAAATGAAAAAAAATAATAAAAACACTAAAAATATAAAATCTTAAAAGTATTTTTGTCTAGTTTCTAGTGCAAATATTGTAATAGACTTGAAATAAAACAAAACTAACTTACAAGTAACTTCAGAGAGTTATAGGAGCTTCTATTAAGTTGATAATTTCTTAATATTGATAAAGTGAACCTTTTCCTATATAACATGGAGAAACAATCTTGTTATAAAATGGAATAATCTGCCAGTGAAACTAGAACTTTTTAAAATCAATATTAAATAATTATTGACCTAAAACAAGCTATTATATCAGGGATGTTTAAAGGGTTTGCCCTGGAATAATTTTGTGTGGACCCCTCACTCAAAATTTTTCAACATTTGAAATTCAGAAATTTCCATGTTTTTTCTCTCTAAAAAAAAACTCTGAGATTAATCTAGTTTAGTTTTTTGGTGAAACTAAACAAAGATGACTTTTCAGTCATCTTTGTCTTATTGGAAGTATACTAAGATATTTGCACTAGAAACTAGACCAAAAGTACTTGGTAAGATTTTGTGTTTTGAGTCGGTTTGACTCAGAAATGATGAGCAGTAAGAAGGAGACGATAACTCCCTGATAAACCCGGTGGACCTCCAGAACCAGGATCTGAACCTGAGCCAGGACCAGCCTTTATTCCCCCAGCAGCATCAGTCTGGATCCACAGCAGGATGACGCTCTGCGTCTCCACATCGTCCCGCCTACATCAGGCTGTTCAGGTGTCCCACAGGGTTCATCATCAGGGCCCGCTGGTTCAGCGCCTCCCTGTCCCGGACCAGTGCCGCCCTCTCCTGCTCCACCAGGGCGCGGTCCTGCTCCACGGCCGCCCGCTCCCGGTCCAACCACAGCCGCTCCGCCTGCACCGCCGCCCGCTCCTGCTCCAACGCCGCTCGCTCCCGTTCCACCGTCTCCCGCTCCCGCTCCACCGCCTCCCACTCCCGCTCCAGTCCTCCCAGCGTCCCGCCGCACGGCTCCTGGAAGTCCGTGGAGGAGGACGGCTGCTGCGCAGAAGGGAGGCGGAGCCTGTGTCTGGGGCCGGGGTCTGGGTGCTGGTCGTCATCCTGAGTTAGAGGCGTGAGGAGGGGGGCGCTACCGGCCAGACGCCCCTCCATGGCGTCGTTCATCAGGTGGAACCACGGCCAGGAGGAGGCACTGTCAGCTGCACTCTCCATCCCAACGGGAGGATACTTCAGGTCCTGAACAGAAGGTGGGACACGGTTTCTGCAGCTTTCACCAAATTTAGTTTAAAACCATTATGAACTAAATTTAAAGAGGCAGTGTTGTGTGGCACATAGTCCCATTTTATAGCATAATTAAGTAACTATGTTACCTTCAGTTGTTATAAAAACACTATATCAGATAGGACTGCGCATCTTAACATTTTAAAATTGTGCCTGTCTCTTTAAGAACTGCTCTTTCTGAAACTCCTCCTTCAGGAAGTCATCACAACATGGCTCCTCTATTAATCCTTTAACAACATTTCTACCAGCGTTTCACTGAGAAGTAGCTCCTATAATGAGCTCAGCAGATGCTCAGTTCTATCAGGTGTTTGCAAATTGCTGCTGGCTAGTCTGAAGGAGCTCAGTGAGGGAGTTGCAAGGACCTTGGGCACTTGTAATCTGCAGCTCTGAGGAGGAGCTGTGTCTCGTAGGCGGGGCTAGGTCCACTCAGGTGTTTTGCACAGCTGAATGGTTGCCATGGAAATTAAAGTATTTCTCAAACATGATTAAAAGATTCAAAGCAACACTCCAGGTTTGTTTTGAAGAGGGAATAACATTATAACATGATGTAAAGCTCAACTAAGTTGATTTTTCAGAATACTGCTTCCTTAGGGACCTGCATCACAACAGAAATAGAGTTGAAACGATTAATTGAGTAAATCATAATTATTGACTTAATGATCAACTAATTTAGTAATCGAATAGCCAAAAACTGGAGAATACAAACTCTACAAATGGTCATTTGCTGAAGGAACGCACTCAAACAATAAATAAGTAAATGTACAAAAATATATACGTTTTGAATTTAAGATTAAATAAACTTCTTAGTTTGTAAATATGTTCTAAACAGAACTCCTCAAGTTACTAAAACACAAGACAATGTTGACTGTGAATCTTGTCAAATATGTGGATATGTTGGTGTTTTTTTAAGTTGACTTTCTATAAATAATCACTTTTAGTGATTAAAAATAATGTCATTTTTGGTGGATTAAATGTCAAAATACATAAAAATGTATTCATTTTCAGAGATATCCAGCTACGTGTGGACTAAGCCTCACCATTCCCTGTGAGCTTGGAGCAGGAATCATGGAAGCATTGACAGGATGGTAGGAATGTCTCACCTTGTACCTCCTCTTCAGGTTGTCCCACTTCTTTGCCATCTGGTAGGTGGAGACTTTTCCCTGCAGGCCGAGCTCCTTCAAGATGGCTCTGAGGAAGCAGGTCATAACGTCATCACCAACTAGGGATGCAAGTTATCCATTAATGAGTTAATCTAAGGATGGCTGCTCTTCCTGAGTTTTTGCTTGTTTCAAGCGGGCCAACTGTCTGTCCATCACACATTATTCCATTATTTTTTAATAATATGCTGAATCAGACATTTTTGTGCCAGGTGTATTAAATACCGACTGAATAAACAGAAAAAATTGTGGTTTTCTCACATTATTAAACAGACATATTTAAAAATATATAACAAAAACTAGAACCCTTTTGGTGATGAATAAAAATATAAAAGATTTAAAAAAAATTT
The DNA here is from genome assembly GCA_903066825.1 of Alfaro cultratus. Taxonomy (NCBI): domain Eukaryota; kingdom Metazoa; phylum Chordata; class Actinopteri; order Cyprinodontiformes; family Poeciliidae; genus Alfaro; species Alfaro cultratus. The sequence continues at coordinate 107 of CAEFZX010019907.1, read as the reverse complement.
AATGTATGAAAATCTTAAATACCCATAAAAAGAGAGATACTTATACAGAAATACCGCTTTGAAGTACATCAACTCAGACAGCCATCAAAATCAACCGTGCTTATGAT
>CAEFZX010019905.1:0-17835 GCA_903066825.1 Alfaro cultratus | reverse complement strand
TGTGTGTTTTACTGAAAGAAGCAGAAGAGAAAATAAATGGGAAATAGAGGGAATACAGTAAAAGTCCATCTATCTGGAAATCGACAAGGACTCACTTATTCTGAGCACTCGGGCCAATAAGGTCACTTGAAAAATTTAAATACCTTTGAGGTCCAAATGTATCAAACACATATATGCTTCTGCTTCTTTCTGACTTCTGAAAATTACACTGTATTTTCCCCACTACAATACATTACGCTTATAATTACTCCCCTTTTTTTCTAATTTATCTTCAGTTTAATAGCAACAAATTTACAAAGAGTTGTTCCAGTCCAATCATTAAGGCTTGAAAATAACACTTTTAAGAGTTTCACACACTTCCTGTTTCTGCAGGTAAGGACAGTTCAGGCCTGACAGACTCTGATTTGGTCCCAGACTCTGATCCACCTGGAATGGACTCCAGATACTTGGCTGTGAAGGACCAAGGTGTCAAGGCAGCCTCTGAAAGGTCGCCAAGCAATGACTTGGCGAGTCCGCTGGAAAAAGTCGATGGTGGCGAAAGCAATAAGGGCAAGAAGAGACGCAACCGCACCACCTTCACCAGCTACCAGCTGGAGGAACTGGAGAAGGTTTTTCAAAAGACGCACTATCCTGACGTTTACGCCCGGGAGCAGCTCGCTTTGAGGACTGACCTGACTGAAGCCCGAGTCCAGGTAAGAGTGGAGAGCCAACACAACTAAATGGACATTGGGTACATTTATTCTGGAAACAATGCTTACATAAAAAAGCTCTCAAGAGAAAAGGCTTTAAACAACAAAACCTCCTGGACCCTTCAGCATCTGCAGAGATAAAGTCACTCACAGAACAACATGAGAGATTTATCTAGTAATGTGGGAGTGGGGAGAGAGAAAGTGTGGGGGAGTGAGAGCTTGCAGAGGCCAGGGGGCCCAGGGTGGATCAGGGGGCCTGAGGTTTGAGCTGCCTGGGCCTCATATGTGCAGTTTAAAGAGACCAGACTTTCATCAACACATGGCTCTGCAATGTTTTTCCACAGGATTGTCTTGATGGCTTTATCCCTTTGCACTTTCAAAGTTTAGTTTCCTGAAATTTCAAGATCTCTCCTGTCAGTTTCTCTATGAGCTGAGGCTCACTGCACCCCTCTGACCTTTTAGGCTCAATTAGCTTAGAAACTGGTCGCAACTGCTGTAATGCATTCCCACATCAGAGAGAGTGAAAGAGACCTCTACCATATCTGCACCATGTCTTTGTGTGGTGCATGTGGATGAGGACCAAAGCCCTTGGATTTTCCTTGTTTTTCTTTCATTAAAGACCCGTTCAGACAAGAATGTGTCCCTGCTGTGGTCTCCAGGAGGTGTGAAGCCTTTCCCATGGGTTTCCGTTGGTTCGTCAGCGACTGTTAGAAGCATACTTCAAGTTCTGGCCAAAACAAGCCTAATATTTCAAATTCTGGCTACGTTCTTTCCGTGCCCGTCAATTTAGATGAGATAAGAGATTGATCAAAAACAATCACCCACATGATGAGCTGAAACGGTGAGCGGAAAATACAGGAAATCTGCGCAGCCTCCAGGGCCGTAACTCACTCCAGAGGCTGAAGGCATGCCGCTCTGCAGTTCGTGCTATCACTGACCTGCCCGCTGCAGATGGATGCAGCTTTACAGTCGTCGGCTCTCCCAGCAGTCCTCTTAAACACTCAGGTTAAAAAGATGAAAGGCACAAGATGCCTTGTCAACCAGAAGACAGGGTTTTGTGCTCCACGCAGGAAATTTGCATGCAAGAGGAAAAAAAAGAAAACTCATCAGGTCAACATCTGGAGCAAAGAAATGCTAGAACACCCTAAACTACTGATAAAATGCATTCTTCAAAACATATAGCTTTTTTCTTAAAAAAGAAAGAAGAGCAAACTGACCTCACCGGTTCATGTTTCACATACACGCACATCAAATAACAGGGGACCTTTTGTTAAACAACGCCAGGGCCTGGTGTTGTTTGCTTTTTTAGTCTCAGGGTTTCAAAGGAAGAAGGTCAATTCAGATCTGAGTCACATACACTACATGTGAAGGTCAGGGGTCACAGGTCAGGGGTTTCAGTATCATCACATCTCTCAGGTTTGCAGCTCTGATAGTCCAGAGAGTCGAGACGGCATCGGACGTAGAGTTCACCGGGGAAGCACAGGTGTCCACATGAGTTTATAGATGAAAGATGAGACGCAGATCCCACCTACAGAGAGACAGAGGAGGCAAGACGCTCAGAGCACAACTTAAAGAGCCGAGGAATATCCGCAATGTTATGTTGATGTGAAGTTATCTGCTAAACTAAGATAGAATGTGAAACCTTACGAAACCATTTTAGCGACAAGAAGAAAAATTGTTTTTAAGTCATCCTCATTTTAAATTCAAGTCATTTTAGCACGGACAATTTGAACCAGAACTATTAAGCTTTTTGTCTCTGTCTGACACTAAACCAGACTAATGTTTGACTATTTTCATGACACCATTATTCCCATTTTGTAGATGCCAGAACAAAGAAAAGACAATATGCAAGCATATGCTGCAGAATTTAATACATCGATAAAAGTTTACAGCACAGGAAAGCCTGCTGCAAGTCTCACTGGATAAACTGTATTTTTAATGAGTTTCAAATGAAAACAGTAAACATTCATGGTATATCTCTTTAACCTCAGTCCGCAGGTGCCCTTTGATGACCTCTCAGGGAATATCAAGTTCTCCATTTAGAAATGTTTTTTTGTAGAAAATGAGAACAAAAATAGCTGATGATGAACATAAACACTGGTCAGACATCCTCCTGTTATGTTATTAGAGTTTTATGGGAGCTGGAAAACTGAAGCCAGGCTCAGCAGCCCCTTTTTTTTCTTCTCCTACTTGGTTTGGAAGGTGAAATGAGTGACAGCAGAGGCGGGTTATCAATCCTCTGAGCCGCGCTCTCACTTCAAAGTGTTTTCAGCCCCCGTACAGCCCTCCTGCTGGGGCCAGTTTGGTATTTCTCTGCTCTTTCTCTCTGGGGCAGTAACATAAATAAAGGCTCATTGAGAGTCTACCAGCTACTTAAGCTGTCAAGGTCTTTACCAATTACTGTCACAAGGCAGTGTGTGCAACATAGAAATATGTTAGAGCTGCATAATAGCCAACAGACTTGGGGCAGGGCAAACACAGAGATGTTCATGGATTCAGGATTTGAGGAAGAACGTGGCTTGCTCGATCATTACAATAAATCCATAAAGAAACCTTCAGAGACAGCCATCTCCGACTGGGTGGTGATGATTAGGCTCAAAAGAAGACATATCAAACATCAAGGAAAGAGGGATTATGGCCTCAAATCGGTGTGCCTTCCTAATTTAGAAGAAGACTGTGTCTCAAAGCCAGAGGTTTTAGGCTTCAGGAAATTAAAAGGGAAGATCCAAACAAACACCAATTATCATCCCATCTCACTTTTCAATTCCCCCTTTTTGCATGATATCAGGAGAGCACCAGGAAAATAGTCTGGTTTGAGTTGCGTCCAAAAAGGTAAGATCAATGGAAGAGACAACATTTTCAGGATACAATAAAACCAAATGTTTACATTTAGATGTTTAGATTTGTTTACAAAAAAAAAAAGGTAGATGATGATTACAACACAAGAGAAAAAAAAAACACATCTTGATTACTTTCAGATTCTCTACTGGAAAGCCAAACACACTAATTTTTGCAGTAAACACAATGAGATTCAGATGTCAAAGACAATTATGGAAGAGGAAACGCACACACTCTGGTCAGACAACAAATAAGCATTGGTGAGATGATTTTAGAGCTACAAACTACATGTGAATTTCTGTAGTAATTTGTTTCCAAATCATCCACCTCCTCTTCCGCCTCAGTCACACTCGTACAGCTTTAATTGCCTCTGAGTTGCAATTTTGTGACTGTGAGTTCACACTAAGGTTGTGGGCTTTTTTTTATGAGAATCAGATTCCCAATTAAAACATCTAGAAAAAAGTACTTCCTTTTGATCTCAAGCAAAAGTGTGTTTGGGTTTGGTAAGACTACATTTCTGATATTCCAGTTTCATTTTAACTTCACCTCAAACTTCTTGCTCTCTTAAAAGATGTATAAACTTTTGTTTTTTATTTGCAGGTGTGGTTCCAGAACCGGAGAGCAAAGTGGAGGAAGAGGGAACGATTTGGTCAGATGCAGCAGGTCCGAACACATTTCTCAACTGCTTACGAGCTGCCGCTCCTAACGCGTCCTGAGAACTACGCACAGGTACAGGAGCCACATGTTACATCGTGTTCAAAACAGTCAAAACAACAGTCAAAACAGATAGATTTCAAAAAACTTTGGGATTTTTCCTAATGAGGGTTTATTGAGTGCTAACAGGAGTCTGCACAAGAAATTTATGCTTTAATAAGAGTGGAATAATTGAGTTCAGGTTTGGTCAGTCTTGTCGTTTTCACTTTTGTATTGATTTATGTTGCCAAACTTGGTCTTCTTTACAGCTAGAAAAAAAGTTTAGAAATCTCATCAATGGATTTATGTTCAGTGAAGAATCGTCCAACTCAGCTTTGACTAGACAGATATAGGATTTTGAAATACAGATGTTCAAGTGAATTCCAAGTTTATTTGAAAACATCAAAATATCCTTTTAAAAAAGAGTTATACCAAACGCTGTGGCTCAGACATCAACTTTATTGATATTAGCTGGCTGCAGTTTGCTGCTATGCGTTCCTATGGCAACATACTCACCCTTGATTCAACTTGTGAATAACCGATAAAACCTTTCAGTCTTTAGGTTAGCAAGGGGTGTCTTAAAATATTAGAGGTACATCCCAGTATAGTAGAATATCGTGATAAATATCAAAAATATCATGTTCTATATAATCAGTAAAAACCGAATAATATATTTTATAATTCTATTTGTGTTAAGTGCATGTTAGATGAATTGGTCTCTCTAAACTTAACCCAGGAGTTTGTATATGATTGGTTATTTTTCTCCTGTGTTGTCCTATAATGGACTGGCAACTTGTCCAGGTTTCCGATATTGGTTTGAAAGTGGCCTAATTCAAGCAATTCAACAGTTATAGTTCATTTCCTTGATACTATGCATCTGTGTGCAGTCGCTCTTGAAACCTTGACTGTAGACACGGTGCACACCTTATCAATATCTCCAAAACTCATGTATGGGCTTTCCTTCTAAACTCTCTCATGTCCTGTTTCATACTTTCTTACAGTCTTTTGTTGTTTCACTCAATGAAACAAAATGCGTGGCTACAGAAAGATTAACATCAAGATAAACTTTGCTGCCCCTAACGGACAATTTGTTTTGCAGCCAGCAAGGAACAAATGTGTCCTTTGAACAGCTTCTTCAGTTGTGTGGCTCAGTGATGGCTGGACCAGACTCAGGCTAGCGCTCTTACTCATTATTGTGAAGGCCATAACAAAAGATTACTGTCTAAACAACCAGCAGAGAGGTGTAATCATTTTGTCTGAATATGACAAATCAAATATCTTATTTTTTTTTTATGACACCTCTACCTCTACCTTCCTGACAATGTTTTCAGATCCAGAACCCGTCCTGGATCGGCGGGGGCAGTGCAGCATCTCCTGTCCCTGGCTGCGTTGTACCCTGCGACACCGTGACCACCTGCATGACCCCACATCCCCACTCTGCCAGTGGGGTCTCTGACTTCCTGGGCGTATCGAGCCCTGGGGGACACGTTGGACAGCCTCACATGGGCAGCCTGTTTGGCGGCTCTCCTGGCATGGCTGGAGGCATCAACACATACGATCTCAACATGGATCCAGACCGCAAATCCTCCAGTATTGCTGCTTTGCGTATGAAAGCCAAAGAGCACAGTGCTGCCATTTCTTGGGCAACATGATGCGCCGATGCACGCTGGATGGGGGATCTTACGCAAACTAGGGGCACTTAATTCAAAACTCTGCAGGAAGAAGTGACTGCCTTTATAAATGCTGCAACAAAAATGATTATGAGCATCGGAGATGGCTGGCAGAGATTTGTCAGGTTTCAGTGCCTCTGCTGGAGGAAAGTCGTTGTGAAAGCCTGATAGAAAGAAATGCTGTGTAGACCTAAAGACAGACAAAGAGGAGGATTTCAAACACTCTCATGCACTTATTTGCTCATGTTTATTGTCTGTGCATTGCTATAAGTGTATGCCGTTTGGAGTTTGGTGCTGTTTAAATTTTTACTTTATTTAATTTTTTTGTAGGATTTTTTTCTGAATTCTTTGTACTTTTACAGATATTTCAACCAAAGAAAAAAAAAAAAAACAGAAAGTCATTGTTACATTTTTTAAGCCACAGTGATTTCTTTTTTTTCATCAGCAACGAAATTTAGCATTAGCAAATTTTTTAAATTTGAAATATTGGGGCCGTAAAGAAAGACAAGTGTTTCAGAAAATCGTCCTGCACATCCATCACGTCGAGAAGCTCCTCACTTTCAGCACAGCCTTTCAGCAAATACTGCAAGTTTAGGAAAGTCTAAACCCATAAGTGATTCTGCTTCCTCACATTTAAATGTCGAGTGGGTGAAATAGGATTAGGCTGAGTATGATCGAGATGGGAGATCCACCTGCTGCACTGAGTAGGCCTGCTGATGCCCACAGAGAGGAGGCGACGGACGAGGAAGTGAGAGGGGAGGCGCACAGCAGGCCTGCTGCTCTCTGGACCTGAGAGCCTTGAAACAGAAGCGCCTCTCTTTCCAAAAGGACATTTTCTCTAATAAGTGGACTCAACTGAGCCCCTTGAACTTGCTTCAGAGAAGGAAGCGCCTTCTACTCAGTCAGACTGTCAGGAATAACACAGAAACAAGCAATCCCCGTGTTTGAAAGAGAGAAGACCGGCACAGATTACAAAGTGTACCTTGACACTTTGAAGCCTTTCAAGGACTTGTCATTGTTTAACTTTTAAGGATTTTCAATAAAAATGTGTCTAGCTGTCAAAGCAGTTAGGTTATTAAGAAACTACAGTCAAAGCTGAACAGGTGGTATTTTTATCTTTTTTTTTCTCTAGTTGCTCTATTAAAAGTACTTAAAGCATCAAAGTCACTGTTAATTGAAAAACTTCTTTATAGGGGGCTGGCCATGTGACAATAACACAGTTATTAATTATAATCTACATTTCAGGTGAAGCATGGAAGAAGCCTGTCAAAAAGTCTAAATCTTTGAAGTTCATATAAGAAAAACATTCTGCCAGAGTTTTAGTAAGGATGTTATTGTTAGGTTCAATGTCTTTCAAGAAAGAAGGAAAGGTAAAAGAGCTCATCACAGCCCAAAAGCAATTGGACCAATAAACAGTCCTGGTTTGAAATGTTGCCACTGAAGAAAAGCACTGAACCAAAAGTATATTTGCAAACAGATTCAAATAAAAGGAGATCATTGTAGAACAGCATCTAATAATACTAAACATGGAGCAGGTTTTAATAGCGTTTTCTATTAAGTCATTATGTTTCTGTACTGTCTAATCTGTGCTTCTGACAACGGGTTACCTGTTTCAAGCACAGGCCCATAGCATGATACCACCTTTGCCACATTTTTGGTAGACTCCTCATTTGGTAGGAGTTTTACAATGTTTTACTTTGAAAAACATTGTCCTTTCTAGACTTGCTGATAATCTTTAGTGAAGCCTAATTATACTGGTTGTACTTTAAACATGGTTAAGAAAATCTTGGCCAGTTGTCTCATGGCCTGTTATTGACTAAAAGTTTAATGTTTTCATCATTATGACAAAGAAACAGAAATCAGTCAATTTCCACATAAAGAAATTAATAAAATTTTGTGCTATACCAAATTTAAAAATTTAGCATAACACATTTTTTTTTTGAAAGAAATAATTATTTTTATGTTAAGAGAAATTTAAAACAGTCAAAAGGACAGTAAGGTATCAATAATAGAGCCTAGGACAATTAAGTGATTTTTTTGACATTGTTGAAAAGAACTTTAGTTAAATTCACCAGTTATTATAGGTTTTATTTTATTTTTTTGTTTGTTTTGTTTTTTGTTTTTTACAAGGGTGTGTGTACCTTCAGTGAGTACTCAGACTGCTTATCAATTATTTAAAACTAGTTGTACAGTAAAACAACAGATATTACTTGCTAGATACAGGAAGGAGAATAAACAGATAAAGGTCAGGTGGACTTAGCCAAATGTTTCAGATCTCACTGAATCATATATATGAATATATCATTCATATATTTTAACAATAAGGACTAGTTTCCCCCCTGGCAACAGCTTCCTCTAGTGACAGAAATAGCAAATGAAGTTTTCCATAGTTCTATAGCATGAGGATAGACATATTTCCTGTGACCACAAAGCTAAACATAGGATTAAAGCATAACAAAGATGTTCATTTTCTCAAAGAGTCAATCTGAAATATTGCACCAGGTCGAAAGGCAGAGGATTTCCCTAAACTGCACCACATTAACTTTCCCTTTTGTTTGGTTGGAGCAGCAACTTACAGGCCATAATCTGTCAGCAGAGATCGCTCTAAACTTATCTGCATTATATTAAACTCTGTGGCGAAAATGGTAGGATATGTGTTTGCATGGAAGACTAAGTGTATTCTTTATGAAGTTGCCCCCTCCCTACCCCCCTTTTAGCTGAGGGGTTGAACGAAGGGCGAGCTGTGAGGGCGTCTGTGTGTTCCGGTGTTCTGGGAAAAGGACAGTGCACACAGCTGCGGTCGAGGGGTAAATGCAAAACAAACATGCCTCACACATGCTTCCAGCTTCAGCTGTCACAGCTCTGCTTTCAAACGATTCACCCCTATCACACAAGATGCACCGCGCCTCTTCCTGGGCTCGCTTCCATCGCGTCCAACAGCCCCAATGCTGCAGCCAATAATCAGCTGCAGGGTCCGAGGGCCGCACAGATCAGTAAGGCTCTTTAATTAACACAGCCATGTGGAGGCTGAAGACCACCATATTGTGTGTCAGGATGGACAGGAGCATCTGGTTTAATGAAGACTGTCCATCTGCACAGAGAATGCAAACGCTATAGCACTGAGTTGCTCAGGTTTACAGAACACATACTCAGTGTTTTAGCTTTTTTAAGAATTTAGGATTTGCTTGTCTTTTTTTGTTTGTATCTTTTATTTGTCTATTAATGCGAGGAAGCGTCTTCCTGTCCGCTGCATTGATTCTGCCATGAATGATTCCATTTCCCAGTTTTCTCAGTTTCTGATACTACTGAAGTCAAGTAATCAGCATAGGAGTAACTATATGATGAATAGATGTGTTGATGCATTGTTGTACATGCAGAGAAGATTGATGTGTCGTAGCTCTTGGAATTGTAATTAAATTGATGTTTAGTCAATATTTTGAATCAGTTTATCAAGTATTTAAACATGCTTTTCAGTACTCTTTGAATATACACTTTAAAAAAAATAAATAAATAAACCTGGAGGTGTGTAGATGTATTTTCAAAGATGAATGAACAGAATTTGTCTGCTTATGTTCTTTAAAAGTTTTTTTTTCATGTTTGTGGCTTTAAGCTACCTTTTGAGTTAAGAAATCTGTTCTCGCATGTGTTGTTTGAGTGATTAAAGTACTATAAGTTATTGCACCTTGGTGAGAGTTTATTACCATGGGCATCCAAGTCATTTTCTCACATCTGTGACAGGCTTAGAAAAAGTATGGTAATAAATACCCAGACACTTTCCTTGGGGATTATGGGAATTTACACCAGAAAACTGGAAATTGTGGCTAATTTATACAAACTGATTCATATACGAACATAAATATTTGTTTAGACATCCATATGTTATTTGCAAGTTAAACACTAATGCCACATATCAAAGATGTTAATCTACTAATATCACCAAAACTTGCTTTCTTTTATATAGTTGGGTAACTTAAATATCCTGAGCTCTGGGTTCAAAAATCTGTTCGCAGTTGTTAAAAAAAAATAGAGAAATCTCTGGTGCACATAATGATGTAATTTGCAGTGCATATTGAGGGGGTGAAAGAGGGGTAAGCCAACATCCCCTGCAATAAGTAGTGATGTGTTTATTTTATTGAGGAATATTATAAACTCAAGACTACTTTCATTGAATCTAGTTGTTTTAATCAAGATCATATAAATTTCCCCAAATTAAATGTAAAAATCCAGCTGGTTTATATTCATTTAATCCCATGAAATTTTTTTTCTAAATGTTAAATATCCAGGAAGTTTGTGGTCCTACATGCAGTTCAGTAAAGTGTTTCACCCTGTTTCCTTGCCATCTGCTGCGCAGCTCCTGGAGGATCACAACCGATTCGTCTAGTCCTCATGGCCAGACACTTGTATTTCCGGATAAAAAAAGGTAAACAAATAAGAACAAACTGTTTTATGCAGTGATTACAAATTATCTCGTCTGCATACATACATAATGTAGCCAGGGATACGTTGTGTATCCATGGCTAATAAAAAGCCCTGCCTGCATAACGGAGTATTTTCTTGAAAATATTTCAACAGCATTAGCTATTTCTTCAGTAAAATAAAAAAAAAAAAAATGCTTCTTAGCCTGTTTTTTTTCTACAACATAATTCCACTTTTTTCTTTTTAAGTTTTAGTTCGTCTTTATAATTTAGACTGGAAGTACAAAGAATGACAGAAATACATACAAGTAGGTCAGTGGAACTCATTTTGGTTGTTTTTATAGAAATGCTCATTCTTATAATATATGGTTCAATAGGTGAATGAGGATGTTGACTCAGGAAGGAACATTTACCTAAAACAGGCTAAGAAGTTTGGAAAATACAAAGTGAATTTACTTTGCCATTACAATGTATATTATGAAAAGGTTAAATATATAGCTTATTTATATGAGTTCAGCATTCAGTTCATGTAGAATTTTATTAATTTATCACATTTCAAAGTCTTAAGTGCATGGTGTACACCTAAAAAAAAATATGCTTTTTTAAAGTTGAGGCTAGTATTCTTATTTTAGGTAATAAAATTAACACTTTTCAAAAATAATTCCTAAGAGGTTTGCCAAAAAACACGAAACTGGTTGCACAACCGCAGCGTCGTGGTTGTTCCATAGAGTTGCTCAGTGAACCAAACACAACCCAAATCACTCGACTGATGTTGTACAAAGCAGAATAAAAACCCAGCATTTCTTCTACTGGTATTCGGAGATCATGTGTCACTTTTAGCTTTCAGAAAAGGCTTTCAATAATAATGAAGCTTAGGAATAACTTGTATATTATCTGCTAAGAACCCATGAATGTGCTCCAGTTTTGCCAAAACCGTAGTCATCCATTCGGTCACATTCTGAAATCCTTCTGCATTTCAGTCGCATTTGAAGAGACACAAGCACTGAAATGAGATCTCCCAACCAGCTCGGAGGCTCACGCTAATTGAAGCTGATAAAAATACGAACTGCACCCTTCTGAACTGCTGACATTGAACAGGGTGGATTAGCAAGCGTACATTACAAGTGGGAGACGGACTGCAAGGAGCGGTGCACCGGTCAAAAAGAGTCACGCTCTGGACTCTTTCAAGAAAGAAACACAAAAACAAAAATAAACAACCTTCTTTATCTTTTAACAGACTGAAAAAAGTGGAAAACCAGCATTAAAACACACCAGTCACAACTTGGTCTTTACTTGTAGTGTATTATAAAGTCATACACAAAGTCACATGAAATTCAATGGCATAGTGAAAACAAAGGGAAAATAAAAACACCAGAAGGCAATGACACATTTTAAAAACTGCATACTCAGCATTACAGTCTACATACTGACATGAAATGACTAACAATAAAACATCAACATAAGAACAATGGAAAAAAAACACTTCCTGGAAATAATCTCAGAACTGTTCATTAATTATTACTGATAATTGGTCGAATGTAAAGCAGATGATTACTGATATGCAGATGAAGTCATCAAACATAATTGAAAGGATTTGGTGCATAATTCACACAAAATCTTCTTATAGATACCTATATTCAGACATATATCTACATAGAATGAAATGTTTGCTCTGACAGTATAAAAGTACATTTACAAAAAAAAAAAATATCAGTAGCTCAGATATTTTCCCCCAAAACCAGCAGTGATCACTCTAAATATTAGATTTATGACACCAGCTTTGTCTAATGGTCTGACATGATTGTGTAATACAGAACACATTATGAAACCTTTACTGTTCAACATCTGTGTGTCATCACAATCCATCACACTGTGAATAAAGCCTACATAGATATGTCTGCTTCATTTATCACATATATTTTTTTCTTTTCTTGCTTTACAGCTGAAAATAAAGTGTGCGTCTGATTTTGGAAAATCAAATAGGAAAAATATGAGAAAATGTTTCTTAAAGCATTATAAGCTATATCATACAGCACCGCTGTGAAATATAAGCAGATACAACACGCAAGCTGAATCCAGAGCAGATGGAGGCTCAAGTGTTCGGCTCCAAAACAGTAACAATGAGACCAAGTTAACCCGACTCTGATCACCAAACCCTCAGCGGCACTTCATGTAACGTCAGCGTTGCTAAAAGGTTTAACATCGTGCTCTCATCTAATATTTCCAGCTAACAATATGTTTAGAATTCAGGATTGTTCTGTACTGTAAATTAAAGTTCCAACAAGTAACCGAAAGTCACTCAAAATGAGACGGGGAAAGTAAATTTTGTGGTTCGAACTGGCATCTTGACTTGAAAGACGTAGCTGACGATGACTCTCTCGCAGTGCTGAGACTCTGAGATGTCCACACATTTGCTGCAGCTGGGTCACAGGCTGCCGATGTTCGGAAAGCTCTTGAGTTTCTCTGGAAAGTCGTCTTTATAGAGCACTGGATCCGCACGGTGCTCCACCACCTTCAGGGGCATCGTTCCAAAAACCGAAGCAAACTTGTTGATGCACTCGGACCTACAGATGAAGACATACATTTTCTTTTAAGCAATGATTAAAAATATGGAGGAAGTAGTTTTCCAATCAAGTTAAATGAAGTGTTTAATCAAACGATAACAACCACCAGTGAGGTTTCTATCCACGGCCTGTTCATGGAAGACAGAAATGATTCAAATCTAAACCGCTACCACATATTTCTAAAATGACCGTACCTCTCCACCATGTGTGTCTGATCCAGAGACAGGCCGTCAATGGCAGTACATTCAGGACACTTGAACTTTTTCCTTGGGGTCACCTACACAGAAACACAGCAAAGTCAAAGCAGTGATATTTGCACACTTTGGTGATTTGTTAGTCGTCTGATGCACTGACAGAAGCTAGTTCTTATTTTATTGGACTGGCTCAGACCAAACAGAACACGCTGAACTTGTGAATGTATGAGTGTAAAGAGGAAAGTGAGCGATGCAGGGAGGAATGATGGTGCGAGGGGCGATTGGAATGACGAAGTGTCTTCTGGAGAAACCTGTTAGGAGATGCGGCGGGAGGAGGGACCACGTGCGCAGGTGGAGGGAAGTGTGGATCCAAGGATTTGACAGAAGGGTATGCATAAGCCCTGGTGAGCTTAACTAAACATGCTCAAAGGGGGAGTGCCAGTGAGTGACACACAGATAAGGGAGGTTAAGGTCGGGCTTAAGCTCAGGGCCCCTGCACCTGGGGGGAGTCTGAGTAAGGAGGAAAAAGGGGGGAGAGGCAGTGATGTTGAAGGGTGAGAGCTGATCAGACCCAGAAATGCCTCTCTGTTATTTCAGGCTAAAACCTCCCTCTGTGGACTTAAAGCAGCCAGAACAGCGAAGAACGCACCTTTATTGGGGCTTTGCCTGTGATGTTTGCCACGAGGAAGTTCATTGCAATATCTTCACAGTTCATATGAGCGTCCACCCAGTTCTTAATGTCTCCGGGCATTTTGTATGTGTACAAATAATTGAAGTACTGAAACACAAAAAATTGCAACTTTGGTTACTGAAGAAAGTTTGTGAGAGAGTAAAAGACAGAAAAAATACATTCCTTGGACTGATGCCGCTTCAGTTTTAATTAATAGTTATTTTTTTATCTGAAGTGTGTAATCCATTGCCGGAGGAATAAAATTTCAACAATTTATAATGAAAATGGCAATTTCTAAAATTGACATTTCAGAAATTGACATTTTCAATTTCTGAATTAATATTCAGAAATTGAAAATGCAAAAAAATCAACAACATTTTCACTGCTTTAAAAATAAAAAATAAAAGCAAAACCAGCTTTCAAATAAGCAACGTACTTTTGTACAATGTATCTCTCCAAAGTGGTTCACATTGTAAAGAAACTCCTCTTATTATTGCTTATTAAAAATGTCCTAACATAAACTGTAAATAAATATCATACTTCACACATTGCTTAATCTACATTAGTGGTTTGTGTTGTGTTTGGCTGGTTCACCATGAGTTTGGTCTGACTGACAGAGGCTCCAATCATCTTATAACATCTCCTCACCTTCATTGGGGGTGTGTGAATGTGTGTGTGTGTCTGCTGAGAACAATAACTCTGAACATTAAGCAAACAATTCTTGCATACGTTCATGTATGCCATGTGAAGGAGTTTGCTAAAGTAACAGATAATCATCAGGTTGCTTCATTCTAAAAAACGTAATATGCCTTCCTCCATTTCTCGCTTTCTTCTGCTCACAAAATATACAGAATTATTGCTCTCCAGAGTCAGAAGAATTGCCTTAGATATTGTTCTGCTGTAAATTTTAGAGCTTCATGTTAAATGTCAAGATTCTGTGATGGATAAGTCTTACCTCTTGGCTAACCTGCTATGACTGTCTGTGTGGAAGAGAACTAACATCACACAGAGCTGCAGCAGCCAAAATGCAGCAACTATCAAATATCCTGAAGTGTGAAAAACTTTAACAGCAAATTCTCTCTTTTTTTAACCTTCCTTTAAAATTATGTAAAATGTTTCCAAAACTTGCAAAACTCTGAACTTTATAAAGAAATCCATATTATCTGAACAAGCTAACAATTCTGTCTGTTTTTCACATCGCAGAAATCACAGCTCATAATTCAAAACGTAAAGGCACGTGACTCATGGAAAGCACCTGAGTGAAGCCTATGTGTTTTCACTTAAAGCTTAAGCAGCTGATCATTTTAACCAGCTACCTTGTGGTAAAAGGCAGCGCCGGTCAGAACCATGGAAACCTCATTGGTCCACTCCGACTCGTACTTCCACTTTCCCATTTCGTGGTCCCAGAGGTGCAGCCGGCCCGGGTAGCCCACCAGCCTGTCGGGGAACTCCCTCCACACCTGGTGGAAACAGCAGGATCGGAGACAGATTGTCTGACAGGTTCGGCTCAAGTGAAGCACTTCAGTTAACACATGAATGATCCAGACTCTAAAAGAGTTTAAAAGCTCAGGATGAACAGTTTAGCCTCAATCTTCCATATGTCAATGTCGGCTTTTTCATCTTGGAGCCAAAAATCACAACTGCAGTAAGAGATGGAAAGCTTAGAAGAACATATGCTAAAAAAGAAAAAAGTCTTTATGACTGACTAAATATCCCAACAGCAGAAGAAAATCTGATCCTGTTACCAAAAGCAGGGTGAGTTGTCACCAATTTTGCCTGCAATTTTATGTAATTACCCTTAAAATGAGCACAATTTTATCAAATAGGATCTAAATGCATTCAGGTGAACATGCAGCAGGCAATGGAGCTGGGGCAGGTATGTGGATATGGAAAGCATCAGCTGCAGACCTGTCATCTTTCTCTCGACATCAAACATATTTAGCAGCCCGTCAAATCTCCAAATAGAGGAGAACGAGACTGTAATAATTCGGAGAGACTTTAAAGTCTGGGATCAACTTGAAGAGAATTCCTGTAAAGTCTGCCATCGGATGATGGGAATGTATGAAGGTTTAAAAAGAAAAGCGGTACGTTACTAACCTCATAGCCAAACTGCAATTCATCAGATGTTAGCATGATTATGTCATCATCAATCGCCAGAACTGCTTCTGTTTCAATCTCGTCGTACGGGAAGAAGCGGTTGCTCAGTTTGTTTTCCTTGGTTCGCACCACTTTCAGAGGGACGCCGACCTTTGGCCAAAGAGACTCTAAATTAAATAAATATAAAAAATGGAAGCGTTATCTTGTGCTAAAAAGTGCTAGTTTAAATGCACACACTAGTTTAAAAGCACCTTGGATGCAATAGTTATATTTAGTTTCCTTGTCACTTAACAAAATAAGCCATTTTTAAAAAATATTACATTGTCAAAAAAAGAAAGAAAAAAACAGCTAACAGGTGCTTGTATGCACTTTACAAACAATAAATCTGTAAATATCAGTTTCTGGAGGAGGGTGTATAAATATGGTGCTATTTATCACAGACAGATTACTGGCAGTGGAAAGAAGTGATCTCAAAAAGTTCAACTTGTTTCACTGACTCGCATTGTTGCGCAAATCTCAAGCATGTACAAATCTAACCACACTACAATCCCTCGCGGGGCAGAACACCAGCGGGGTTTTTTGGGCACAATATCAAAGATCTTGGGCAGTGTCCACGGCACGGACCGCCACACAGACAGATCACGCAGAATGTGTCCCCTCATTAATGGAGTGACTGGAGCCTGGCAGCTCATAAGAGAAGCCACAGGTCCGTCTAACCACGTCTGAGGTCTGCTGTCAAAAACTATTGTCAGGAGAGCTAAAATGTTAAATGCTCAGGGTTTCTCCTTTCATTTCTCCCCTTGTTGCTGTGAGTCCTTCTTTCATTTCCAAGGCTAGAATAAGACAGAAGGACTAAGGGTATGGTGGGCTATCATATGATTTTTAAACATTTAAACTGAAAACCCGTGTTTTAAAACCCAACAAACCAGAATTGCATGTTCTGAGGATTTGGTTTTGATTTTCATGCGTGTCTTCTGCAATTACTGCAGCCACGCAAGTTAATCTCAGCAGCTGCGCAGATGTAAAGGACCGAAACAAGTAGAGACAAGTTGACAAGAAGAATCTAGTTTAAATATGTGTAAAAATATGATCTTAAAAAAGAAAAAAAAGGGGGTTGGGGGGAACAAAACGGGAACTTGTAAACACATCAGATCAGGGCTTGTTGTAAACAATGAAAAAGTTTGTGCCCCATGGGTGTGACCTGTCAACGGCCTCTTTTTAATTTCTAAAAGGACACAAAGTTCCAGCCAGGCGCCGGTAATGCCTCCAATAAAAAAAGGCAACTCAGCCACAAGGGAACACTTCAAAGTTGTCTTTGTACTGACGCACTTTCTGTACAGCAGGACAGATTTCATTTGTGGTTTATTAAGTCTGTCTGAATGTAATAAGAGGTAATATTCTGCTTTTTGGGGAATTCAGCTGAACTTTAGCCTTAATTATTGGCAAAATATCAGAGCATGAAGTGAGATAAACAACAACTTGTAAAGTTCACAATAATAAAAACATTAATGGAACAGACTAAAAGTTGAGTAGGATATGACGTTTTAAAGGAGCAACTCTTTTTTTTTTTCTAGATCTTTACTATATTTTACTTCCAGCAGGTGTTTAAGTTGCTTTTATTTAACCTCTAACAAACTCATTTTGAGATGAGATCTCTGTCCCACAGGTTAAGAAGCTATTATCACAAAATAACTTCACATAACCATACTTCAGCAAATCTGAACTACCGTATTTTCCGCTCTATAAGGCTCACCTAAAAACCTTCAATTTTCTCAAAAGCCGACAGTGCGCTTTATAATCCGGTGCACCTTATATATGGACCAATATTGAGCCACAACAGGTCTCGCAACTACGGTAAGCAGCCGCCGACTTCATTTTCCCCCGTAGAAGAAGAAGCGCGCGGTGCATGCTGGGCTCATTATGAGAACTTGAGGTATATATATTAGGATTCAATAGATGGCAGTAGTGCAACAATAATGGATGCAAGCTCCCGTTAAAATCTAAA
>CAEFZX010019901.1:0-41500 GCA_903066825.1 Alfaro cultratus | reverse complement strand
TTTTGCTTCATTTTGTAAATAAAGACGGTCTGGGTTTTAAGGCATCAGCTTTTGTCTCTTGGTTGCTTACAATCACGTTAGCTAGTGTAAAGCATTCTGGTAAATGGGAGAAATGGCTTGTGTCTTCAACCCTCCGAGATCTGGCTTCACTCCATTCTTGTTTGCATTCATAAAGGAGGAAGTTGTGCTCAGTGTCTTCTTCAGAGGTTCATTTCCTTCAGTAGTTCTTTGTGCAGCGCCACCACAGGCCAGGGGCAGAATAGTTCATAAAATTTTAGTCTCCAATCGAACTGAGTCTACTGGACTACCAGGTGTGAAAACACCTTTGTTTTTGTTAACATTGCCCTCAGACCTTAATATGTTCAGTTGAATCATTCTGCTACAGCCTTCTGCATTCGGAAGTCTATACGTGTTTGCACTTTCAATGTTAATATGGAGTGGAATATAAAGATGACCAGGTTATTTGCATGTTTATTGTTTTTCTCAATTGTTTTCTGGCTATTAGTTGAACCTCCACAACATTCAGTCATTTCTGCTCACCACTTGTATCAGTTTCATGCCTCACAAATTGCAAATCCGTTTGGACCTGCGCTGGTTTCTTCCATGCAAATGTGTCAATTTAATTTTTTTCTTTCTTGTTATTTCCTGAAAATGTCTAACTTTAACCATAATTCAAAAGGTTGTGTAAATACTGCGTATCGCTTTCTTGAGCATTTTCAGNAGACCTGTTTTTTTTTGTTTTGTTTTTAGATTGGAAATCACAGAGTGACGAGTCATAACGATAAAGCCATTTAAATAACATGTTAATGATAAATAATGGTGTCCGGTCCTTTCATGTTGATGATGCTGATGCTTATTGATGAACTATCCATTTTGAGAGAGCGACACTATTGCAGGTTATCAACTTGATGTTGCAGCTTGTGTTTGTTGTTTTCTGGGATGCACTGGCTGTTGTGCGAGTATTAATATTGATGTGAAAAATGCGCCAAAGCAACTCATAGGTCTGTCATGACGATAAATAAATTATTCATGTAGTCATTGTGATAAATTGCTATCTTGAGACCATTTCCAAGTGATATATTGATATAGTGGCATAATGATGCAGGTTCACCCTCTTAACCCTCTCAGGCTCAAATTAAGTTCTAGTTGCAGGAAAAATCTGATATTTGGAGAAAATGATTATATAGGGTAGTAATATACAATTCAGACTTTTTTTCAAAATAGTCAAAAATGATCAAACAAATCATCAAGCAAATCTGCAACATCTGGCTGGAGAGGGTTAAAGACCAATACAATTTAATTACATACTGAATGCTTAAGACTGTAGCTCAAAGATTTTTCAAATATCCAAAATAAAAAAATAATAAAACTGAAATAAAAACCACTTGCAGGCAAAACACAAAAAACTTTTAGAAAATCATCAGCTCATTTAATCCATCATGTGATTAATTGATTTATTGCTTATTGCGACAACTGTGGAAAACTATCAACTGTGGAAAACTGTAAATACAATTTCCATTCACCAACATTTTGATATAAATAAGAAACTCTGAATTATTGGCAAACATGAGCTGTGTGGGAATGTTCACAGCATGGACTGGTCTGATGTCGAGATGTCAGAGGGCTGGAGGAATTTGGCTGAACCGTTTACGATGAGCAGTACTTCACTGCACTGTGATCACATTAGACACGTGGAAATAAATGAACTGAAAGAAGAATGTTTGATTCATCTTGTGATCTCTCGGTTTAGTCTTGGATACACACAGTTTAACAGAGCAGATTCTAATCCTGCCCTGGGGTCTGATCAGTACTTTGCCTCTTCATAGACGCTTAGTGTTTCCTTAGCAAGTAAACAAACTTCTTGTCAACAAATTGGTTAAAAATGGACTAATTTCAATTTCTCCCTTTATGCATTTGTGGTGATTAAAGTGCTGTTGGGTTCTGGTTAGGCATGGAGGAGTCTTTATTTGAGCCCTGTTGTCTTGGAGCAGCAAGGTTTGAATCCAGGAGTAGGACAGTAGCTGCGTTTCCATTGACAATATAATTGCACAAACTGGAATTACAAAAATTCCTTTGCTTATTGGAAACACACCAATTTTAAACAAAAATCATATGTTTTTTGATGAAAAGTTTTTGAGCGACAGTGACAGGATGAGGTGGATTTTTTGGCCGTATCGAAATAAGTGTATGAGACAGAACTCTAATGGGAATGTTCTGTTACTACTGGCGGAAAGATGAAGGCGACCACAGGATGTTGTAGGAGGATGATGGTACAACATGTTTTTTTTGTTGTTTTTTTTTAAGATTTATTATGTGAAAAGTTCCCAGAAACTTTCAACTTTTGAAACTCATTATTTTCCAAGTTTTGTCTAAAAAAAAAAATATCTGAGTTTAATCTAAAACTTCCAGAGTTTTTTCTAGCAAATCTTCAACTTTTGGAGCTCAAAAATGTCCTTGCATTTTCTAGAAAATTTCTCAGATGGATCTCAAAATGTCTATGTTTTTTGCAGTTATTTACGCCTCCCTTTTCTTTTATCTACAAAAGCACTAATATGCTGTTGTAGTTTTGATCTGTTTTGGCATTCAGTCTATTTTTTTTTATTGTTCTAATTTATTTTTATGTATTGATCATACTTTCTTGTTGATCAATACAGCAAGACAGTGTCTCCTTTGTGGCCGCAGCTGTTTGCAGGTCCACAGACGATCAAGTCAATTGAGCTCAAAAATACTTTATTAATCCCAAAGGGAAATTAAATAGTCATGCGAGGTCCTTGTGTTTCTCTCTTTCTCTTCCTCTCTCCCTGTGTTTGTGTGTAGGTGGGCGTGTGCATGTGTGTGTGGGGGCGTGTTTGTGTGTAGGTGGGCGTGTGCATGTGTGTGTGGGGGCGTGTGTGTTTGCAGGCATACATGTCTATACCTGTGAATGAACGGTTGCAGTGTTTTCATTCTTTTTGTTCCACGACTTCTGTAAAGCCTCTTTTTGTGTGGAAGCTGCTTCAGATATAAGGGCTGATGAGGAGGGTCTTGGCGCCATCAATCATGCTCTTGTACATGCTGCTGAATGTACTAATGGTGGAGAAACAACTTATAATTACAGGAAAACTGTTTATCTACTAACATCTGTGGCTATTCTAACTAGACTTGGCATTCATGGCCGTCTCTATTGCAGGGAAACTAGCTGCAGCGTAGCAGAGATCAAGGGGCAGGGGTACACAAGCATGATTGACAGGAATAAGACCCTCCTCCTAGCTCTGACTGGTTGATTTTGAAGCAGTGTTTGTCTGCAGCTGGAAGGAGAACCACAGGGAAGAGGCAGAGAAGCTGGATTTTTTTCACAAATTATCTGTCTCATATACTGTCATGACATTTTAACAAATATCAAAAAATTATATTATCAAAGTTACAAACTGTAGTGTCCAAATACTTGGACAGTTTTTGTGCAACATAAAGAAAAAGATTCAAGGTATTCCCTCCAAGGCGTGGAGAGCCATGGAGCTCCTCCTGTGGCTGACTAGGACTTTTTTTGTTAGACCCAGTAAACAAACAAAAATTGGACTTTATTTACCCTAATTTCCTGTCTAATACCCAGACAAACCTTATTAATGCCATCCTCAGTGAACCATGTGATAAACCCCAACCGCCTTTTCAATCAAATTTTTGTTTTTCAGACAGAAGCCAATGACATTCAGACACAGCCGAATAAAGCCAGACTGTTGCAGCAGCATTTCTTTACTCCCAAGTCAGCCATTTTTCCTGTCTGCCATATAAATTCAAAATGTCTAAAACCAGTGTTTGTCCTAAGCTGCTGCAACAGTCGTCTTAGACTGGTGAAGTCCGATTCAGCGAATGATGCAATCTTCTTCACAGCGACCTCCTCTGACCCCCTTGTTTTCACTAGGAAGGAAGAGCTTATTCCACCTGCATCCTCTGATTTCACGTCCCATATGTTCGGAACATCAAACTCGTTTGGAGTGGACGGCTCACATTTTACACACCTACGTGGCTAAGTGGAAAAGTTCCAGCGTTTCAGGTCAACGCTTGCCTCAGGAAGACTTTGTTGCAGAACGAAATGCAATGATAAGTTTCCAGGACTACAACAGATGAACCTTTGTATATGAAAGAGTAATAAGATGTGAAAGTCTGAAGAGTTTGGGGGGATTTTTGAGCAGCTCTTTTTAATGGCTTTTGAGCTGCTGTTATCCAGGTACTTTGGCTCAGATTTGATCATTTAACAATGGAGCCGTGACATTCTGGGTTCTGGCAGAGATATGAAACGCCTCGCTGACATAAAATGGTGAAGACCAAATTACAAGCTGTATCCTCCCAAAGTATTGACTCTCGTAATTTTTTCCTCCATACACAATCGAAGCCCAAAACCAGATGATACTTAACTGTGAAGTTGAAGGAAGAAGATTATTACCAAAATCTGAAACGGTGTATTCTCAACGGCCGTGTTTAGTTCGCTTTAATCGAACTCTAATTTGTTTGCCTAGAGAATCCGCTCCGTTTGGGGAGAAGTGAATGAACTCTGATGTAGACCAAATAAGTGAACTCTGCCTACGAACCTTGGTCTCAGTTGGGTTGAAGTGAACTACAGTTGCAGTTCAAATGTACATGTGAATGCCAAGCAGGCTGTTAGAAGATATTTATAACTTTTAAGATCCTCCTTATACAATGTTACTTCCACCAGATGCCAATTAAGAGCAGCTGCTAACTAGCTTTACTCATCTTTACCTTGTTGTTTTTCAACTTAAAAGAGCCACCATGTGGATTGATCTGACACATACACCATATGGAAAAACATACAAAACATATCGCACTGACTTAGACAGTAAAAACCCTAATTTTACTTTGTTTGAATTAGTATTTTTGCTTTTGTGGAAGAAAATTTGAAAACACCCATCTTGCAGCAACACCAATCTGATATCAATATCTGCATTGGCACCGATACTGAATGTACCCAACCCATAAGAGCAGATCTATTTAGTTTAATTTTATGTTTTGTGATGTCATGCTTTATTATTTATTCTACATTATATTTTGAATTTCTAATTACACTGTATGAACCACTTGAAAGAAGGTTTGTTACAGTATATTTTTACATGTTTGTTTCTTTCACTTTTCTTTTACATTTGCTGTTCTTCTGCTAATCACACTGACTGAACAAATTCAAGTTGTGTTGTTTTTACACGTTGACCAAGTGTGTGAAGCATTTGGTGTATTAGAGTGTGCTGTACTGTCCAGAGTTATTAAATAAATTTGTACTTCAGTACATTTATGCCTGTGATTTAAAAAAAAAAGGATTTTAAGTCATTTCAGTTGTTTTTCTATATCGGCTCAGAATTGTCTGATACTAAACTTCAGATATTGGCATCGGCATCGAAAGTCAAAAAAGTTAATCGGTTCATCCTTGTATAGAACACCAGTTTAGCAGTCATTTCCTGTTTTGCTGCAAAGTGTCTGTTACTTATTGACACTTGTGGCATCAGATTTTTTTTACCGCTGGTTGTTTTTTTTATTCAGATAAAGAAAGAGACTCATGCAACGATCTATGCAGCAGGAAGTGTTGCTTTTCTGCAATGCTTACCTGAAACCTCGTGTCTTTGTGAGCCGTTTTCTATTTAAGGAAGCTCTTCTATTGTTTCAACCTTCTTCCTTTCACTCCACAGGACATTCCCCACTGATGGCAGTGATGGAGAACACAACATGGCCGTACCCCGTATACATCCCCCATTATCTCCTGCGTGGTGACCCCTTTGCTTCGAGGCTCTCTAGAGAGGCGGACATTATTGCAGCTTTTTACATCTGCATCATAGGTGAGTTTCCATATCAGCCAACATCCACCTCAGTAGTGCTTTCACATTTCTTGTCAATCCACACATTGCGCACACCTCTTGGCAGAACTCTTTAATGCTTGGGGTTTATTTTGTTGAATGTGAGTCCTTCAGTTTCTGGAATATTCCACCCAAACTCGGTACAATATGTCACACCCTCACTGCAAGACAGAATATTACAGTTAGAGTATTAAAACTAGGTAAATCGGTACATAATGTCATATAATTAAAAGAACAGCCGTAGTTAACTTCCAGTTGGATTAGTTTATTGTTTAGTGAAATTTAAGGAAATAAGTGCACACACACATGTGCATATATAAAAAATGTGAATATTGCCTAAAATGCAGTTTTTCTTGCCAGTCATTTCAGAAAGCGAAATGGCCATATTATCTATGCCATGTTCTGTGTTTATTTTCGAGTTTTTCTGTGTCTGAGTCTCCCTGTTGTCCTGTCCTCCCCTGATTACTCCCAGGTGTGTCTTGTTTCCCTGATTGCCTCCTTGTGTATTTAATCCCTCCTCTGTTCCTTGTTTCTCTGTCGGGTCCTTGTCGTATCACGTCATTCTGTCTGCCTGTTCATCTCGCCACTTCGTATGATCTGTTGCTACCGGTGTGAGCCCTGGGTTCCGCTCAGCCGTGCCGCCAGAATCTTGTGGACTGTATTTTGAGCTACTCTGTTATTAAAAACCACTATCCTCGTCTTATCTGGGTCTCCTGGCGTCCTACCTCACTACCTACACCACACAGCTCATGACAATCTAGATTCATGACGCAGAGTAAATTATTCTAAGCTTTTATTTTTTTTATTTTAATGACTCTGGCATATAGGTAAAGATGGATGTCTTGAGCACAAACATCAGGTTTCTGTTAGGTCTGTTCATTTCTCTGCACTATGAGCTGTTTGCCTCTCCTACTGTTTGACTTACTGCATCAATGTGCTGTGGCATGGAGCAGCTCAGCCTGTAGCTGGTTGGGTATAATGGAAGCCCAGGCTGCTTTGATAGCTGCCTTAAGCTCATCTTCATTGTTGGGTCCATTGTTGCTCATTTTCCTCTTGACAAAAGGCAAAATATTTCCTATAGGTTAAAGGTCAGCAGAGTTTCCAGGCCTATAAAGAACAGGAACATCATGGTCATTGAATCAGCTTGTCCAACTCTGGCTTGGTTTTGTTGTTTTCTTGCCCTCCATACAAGGCCTCCTCCACATGCCAGGCCTGTTATTTTTTTGTTTTCCTTCTGGCCCTCCTTTTGAGGCCCCCTGTGCCCACCTGGTTTGGGTTTTGTTTTGTTCCTCCTGCCTAGACTCTTTGGGGAATAGGTGGATGTGGGGGACTTTCATGATCTGTAGGTGGTTGGACTTTAGTTTCTTGTGTAGTCTTGTATATCGATCTTCCTTAGATTAGTGTTCCTTTCTATATACCATTTATGTTAGCTTCAGTTTTTTTTTTTAACCTTTCATTTAAAGTTTTCTTATGTCTCGACTTTGTTTATCTTCCTCCCCTCCAGCAACCATGAGTTTCTGTTTTTAAGCATATTTGGTACTTTGCTGTAATACTGGATATAGTAGAGTCTCAAAGATCAGATGTAATCTTCTGAGAGTAGCAATCATTTCCTGTCTCTTTTGGGAGAAGTATAATGTTGGATTCTATTATCAGTCAGCAAGAACAATATACAGTGTGCTGTCTATTAGTCTGATCGAACAAAGGGAATATTAGTCGGCTTCACCCAAAGGTGCTGCAATACTTTGAAGTACTGCTTTGAAGTTCACTTTTTAGACATTAACATTCCTCAGATCAGCGTAAAAACAAAACAAAAAGAAGAAAATCCTTCATAGAAGCAGATGAACTTGATGCACATATTGTAACTTTATGGGCACATGTGAAGAGCTAACAACTGACTGAAACTAACGCATTCTTTTGAAACAAATGTGCAATAAATAAGCAGTGTAGGGCTCCGCGTCAACTCTGGAGGAGCTGCAGGGACCCACGGCTCATGTGAAAAAAAAAAAAAAAAAAAAAAGTTGTTGAGACCACACAAGAGTTGGGTTGAGAGTAATAATGCATTTAGGATGACTTTGACTTCACAATCAAACAGAGATTTTGTAAAATACCTAAAGTTGGTGTTTGGGGTAGTGTCCAAATTAAAAATACAAAAACAACATCAATATATACTTCCTGTTTGCAGATCTGAAGGTTTGAGGATTTGGAAGTTCCTCTCTCTCTCCTCATATCCTGTCCGCATTCCATTGCTTATTATCTCAGTATAGGAGTGAGGTCTGCAGGGTGGCTGATAGAGAGGAGATTCAACTTGGTGCTGCTCTGTTGTGTAACCACACAAAGCACATTACTAAATCTTAATTAGCGAGTTGTGAAAGGGAACTGCTTTTGAAGAAGATAGCTTTGTTTCAGTGGGATGAAGACGTCAGCCTGCAAATAACTACACTACGAAACCACCAGCAGGCTCCACTGGCCAGTGTTTGTGGAGGAAGAAAACTAGGACAAATGGAATATGTTCAGATAACATCTGCTAGACGTCTCACAGGGCCCACAGGGCGTTAACAGTATCGCAGCACGTGCTCAGCAGTTAGAGAAAACCCTGCTATTAATACACTGTTCAGTCTAATCGAAACATTAAACCTTCAACACTGGAGAAGGTCAAAGCTGACACCAGGTGAGCAAGTTCACCAAAAAACATCCCTTCATTGGACATCTTGGTAATCTGTGGGTTTTGCAAGTATCACAGTTTGGTTGAGGTGGACGATACAAGAAAGCAAAATTACATTATTTTTTTCTGTATTAAAGCTGCCTTTTGTAAATTTCAGAAAAAAAAATATGTTCTTTACATATTTGTTAAAATTATCATGACAGTATAAGACAGATAATTTGTGACAAAATCTAACTTTACTGTCTTCTCCTATTGCATGATACTCTCAGGCTGGGAAAAATCTAATTTGTGTATATTTGATTGAAGAAACCAAATATTTGTGTTGCTTTGGAAAAAAAAAAAAAACATAATAAAAGTTGTATTTTATGGGATTCAAAATTTTAAATCAAAAACAAAATGACCCAAAGAGCATTGTAAAGATTTTTTTTTTAAAAGTCTATTAAAAATATTTTTATGACAGACATTTTATGTTTCCCCTGGCCACAAGAGAACCACTAAATAAAATTACCCAACAGGGCTAGTGCTGTAGCGATAATAGTTTATTCACCAGTTGCTGATAGCAAAATAAGCTTTTGTATCTTTTACTGGTTAAATTGTCTCCAAATTAACAGAGTGTAACATAGTGTCTCACTTTTGCTTGAAGGCCATCAGGAGGATCATATGATGATTCACCCAGAGCAGTGAGCTCCAGCCGATGGAGGAAAACCTCCAATATTGAAAAATATTAAGAGATGAACAGAGTTTTAATGTTGTATTGTACTTCTTTTTATTTAATGTAACTATTAGTGAATGTTTATATGTCTGATCATCTAACCGCACTTCTAGAAGAAATTCTTATGTGAATATTTTCGGGTGGAATATTTTTATTCACTTTAGTTTTAATTTCTTATTTTCACAGCAGGTAAGATGACTCTGGAACCCAAATAATTTTTTATGTAATCATGTTTTTTAGATTTAGTCTTATTTTATTACAATTTTGAATGATGGAAAACATGGAAACACACCTACAGTCGTAAAAAACACCCTAAGAAGTAACATTTTAGGATACATTGAATAATAACTAATAAATTCATACAGGTGAAAATACCTTGTAAACATTTTGACAATAAAATTATGATACAATGAAATTTTTTTTGTTGACAACATATGCTTATAATTAAAGCACTATTACGTAGCATTTTGAATGCGATTTAAACCTCAGACGCTCTGTTCAGTGTGCTGCTGACTGACAACATGCAACGTTCACTCACTAACCTGTTAAAGTTGACCCCAAAAAACACATGCAAGTTTCTGAAAAAAGTCTCCAAAAACATTAGAATATCAAGACTGGAGCAATTGGAGTGTTTACTATATCTAAGAAAAACACAAATATCATATTGAAGTTTGCCAGAGACAAGGTAGACAAAGTCCAGGTCCTCTTAAGAACTAATATTATTATTAGTTTATTATTTGTACAAATTTGAATTATTTGTACTGCAGAACAGAAGTCATGTTTGGATCTAGCAACCTGCTTAAATAAGGGATTTTCCACATCTGATAGTGTTGTTGGCTCTTTGATTGGGGGTCAAAATTGCAACATTTGTTACGTTTTCAGCTGTTGTAGTTCCCTTTAGATCTACTGTGTCCAACTACCCAAATCCTTTGAAAAACCCATTCCCTCCCATCACACATGGTGGCGCTGCACCAGGAGCCTCTGAAAGAAAATTACACAAAAACCTCTGAAGACGACACTGAGCGGCAACTTCCTTCGTCATGAAATGAGTGGTGTCAGATTTTAGCGGTTGCAGGATTTGACTTGTCTTTGCTTGTTTTGGTTACGTTTACCCAGAAAGTTATATTCTCCAGTCTGCTTGGTGGTCACATATGGATTCAAACAGAAGTAGAGTTCACTTCAACCAAACCAAGGCCAAGGTTTTTAGGTGCGACAGAGGTCCACGTCGGAGTTCACTTGCACCAAATGAACCAGACTTTCTAGCCGGAGGAACTAGAGTTTGACTGAAGCGGACCAAACAGGGCTGGTGTGAAGGCGCCCAAATGAAGCAGGTTCAGCTGGTGTACATCCAACAAAAGGCAAAACTGATTTCACAGTAAGTTCAGTTACTGTCAGAACCATTAGACAATTTGCTTGTCACTGTGAGGAGTTGACGTTCTAATGGTCTACAGTTATCCTGCCTCACAAAGATCTTTTATTAACTTGTACTTCCCAAGATACTTCTTAATCATGAGTCAAGCTCTGAAGGCAACATACAGCAAGAGTTCAAATGACATCTGCTTAGATGTGTCAGATGTGAACATTAGTAAAGTTTTCAGATTTCTTGTGCAATCCTCCAAGGTCCTGACACACAAAGAACCAAAGGTTTATGAGTCAGAGCAAAGATAAACTGAAGCAATGTTCTTTTGTATTTACTGCAGTTGAAATAAAAAGAAGCTAAATAGATATCCAGTGCTGCAATATAAAAGGAACAGAAGATAAGGTTATGGCTGCCTCGATGGAATAAAGGGCTGGAAGATTACAACTCTATGTGTGTGTGTGTGTGTGTGTGTGTGTGTGTGTGTGTGTGTGTGTGTGTAATGCATTTTTATTACTTTGTAAAGTAAAAGATTTACTGCTTCTGATTTTTCTTATCTTTGTAAAATAACTCAACATCTGACAGATTGGGCAGAGCGTATCTGTTTACATCAGTTTTCAATTCTTGGCAAAGACTTATTGGACCTTAGTTTTGGACTTTGACTAGGCCCTTCTGACACTTGAATAGACTGTTAATCTAAACACAATGATAATTATCTTTCTAGCTCTCCTCTTCTCTTTGTCCTGACCAGCTTATGCAGAAACTCATCCCCACTGCATGACACTTCCACCACCATGTTTCACCATTGGAGTGGCATGTTCTGGGCCGTCTTGAGACTTGAATTTTAAAAAGTTACATTTACATAATTGCAAGGTTTAAATATACAAGCCAAAATCATTTCAGATTTTTCTTTGTGAAAACATTTTAAAACTCATTCATTTTGTCCTGGTTTGCCACATAAGAAACCCAATAAAACTCTGAAGTTGGTGGTTGGGGGTAAGACTGTATCATTAATCGTTCTGATGATTCATATTTTTGGAAGCGTTATGACTTCGTGATCTAGTCCATTTTATTTATGGTACGCTTGTGTGTGTGTGTTTTTTTATTCCCTTTTAAGTATTGTTTTGAGTCCTTTTAAAAATAACTCCCAGTTCCAGTGTAAAGTGTTCTTTACAAAATTAAATGTTTTGACATTGGAGAGAGTGATCTTGCATTATTGACATTATATTACTTAAAAATGGTCTCAAAACAACAATATTATTGTATATATCTTATTTATCGCAATAACCACTGGGACAATTTATTGTCCAGTAAAATTTGTTATGGTGACTAGTTGCCAAGCGACGTAACGTGAAAACGTTTTAAAGGGTACAGACCTCATTAACTAATACAGCAGGACATTGAGCAAGACATGGAATACATTTTGTTTATCCTTAGTATTCATCCAAATCGGCCAACCTAGTTAGGAGGACCAGGCTGGCAGAAGCGGAGGGTTTAGACAGTTCATGCCGTCTGTTTTTTGTTTTTTTTTATGAATAACTTTCACATCGACCCACAGCCCAGCTTTGGCAGAGAGCCTCCATTCGCTATTATGTTCCTTCCTGGTGTATCATATGAGTACATGGAAATGGGGGAGGTGCACAGTCTGCTCATTGTGGCAGCTATTAAATTAATTTCACCGTGAGTGTCCCTATATATGTGGTTTATTCAGTTAAAGGAATGTTTGTGCGGATCAAACTGGCTGAATGGGAAACAGGTTGGAGGCTAAACTGCTCAGTCTGTGGGGGAGATGCTACAGGTTTAATTGTTTATTTCTGGACTGCATTAAAGCCACACGTCCACTTAATCTGCATGTGTCCGCTGGTGATGGTTAATGCGTTAAAGTTTTCTAGTAACATGGAGGTGACTGAGGCCGGGTTGGCAGAGGAGTCGCCTGGCGGTGTAAAAGTTGTGGGTCGATTCCGGCTTCATCCTGCCAGAGGTCGATTTACCTCTGGGCAAGGCAGATTGCCACAAGTTGAGGTTATGGTGTAAAGCAGTGTTCTTCAGAGTGGGGGCCACAAAAGTTCACAGATGAGGGGAAAATGAAAAGAAAATGTAAAAAAAAAAAAAAAAAATAGAATCCATAAAGTTTTTACATCAAAAATTGTAAGTTTTTTATTATTGTTATTTTTTTATGGAATTTGATCTGTGTTCCGAAATGTAAGTTAAAATAACTTATTGGAATGTAATTTGACGTCTTTCCATTGCCTGGAAAACATATAATGCTGCCCCTTTAAAGAAAACAAAATTATAAAAAATCTAACATTTCTGTCAAAACATGCAACCTGTCCAGGTGCTATTCAAATTGCACTAATACAATTAATTATGAAAAGATAAAATATAAAAAACACTAAATATATCAAGAGCCTTTAGGGCCAATTATGCTGTTCTTACTCTCTTCCTTCAGGTTTTCAGCGACAAAAACACTAAAAGACACAATAAAGACCTCATAATACTAAAGACCACAATTCAGTTTTCAGTTGGTGCTTAATGATATTTTTAGAATATATTCCTGTCATGTAACGTAAAATGTCCAGATCAGAGCCATGCTATCCCCCAGACATGGGCTCAGTGCGGCTTTGCAGCTCCTTCACTTGGTTTTATGGCTCTCTGGTTTGCTGTCAGGTCCCACTGGACTCATTAACATCCTGGTATTTTCAGGCAACAGCAGCTAGTAGGAAGATTTTGATAACCCTTTGTTCATCACCTGCCAACCACCGAAGCACAAATAGCCTCCATAACCAATTAGCATTAGGCTAATTAATGTCTTTGAGATGCTTACATGACTATAAAACATTACAAGGTACAAAATAAATAAATAAATAAATTTTACACGTTATACCTCCCTAATATTACTCATGTCCATTGTGTAATGTTACTTACACTTAAAAGGAAACTTTATATATATGACACTCACTGCAAGACAAACATAAGAGGCAGAATTATATTGTGTGTGTTGTGTTTTCTCATCATTTCTTGTATTTAATATGTGAAACCTGAGAATGACTATGAGCCACCTTCCAGGTGAAGCTTGTCCATAGCTGTGGTTCATCTCCTTCTACTTCTTCAAAACTCCACTGTCCTTCTAAATTGGTGTCATCTACAATCCCTTTGCCAATGGAATCTTAGATGAAAAACTGACCAAAGGTTTGATGGCCTGTAACTAGATAACTAAGCTTCCATGGTTTTATTTTTTCACATTCTAGCTCCAATTAGGATTATTCTGGTCCTGCAGCTAAATCCTGACAGAAGATCACTTTGGTTTCACTTCAGATCCTTAAACTCATATTTTTGAAATCACTGTCAGATTCTTTATTTTCCTTCATAAATCTGTTATTTTTTTTTACAAACCTGAGCTCCATAGAAGTAGCCTGGTAAAAACAAGTTGTTCCTTACTTTGCTTCGTACAAAGGGGTTTGGAGCTTCGACTATTGAGAAATGATTGCTTGCTGCAGACGTTTGGCTCTGCAAGCTGAAGGAAGCTGGGCTATGAAGCTTATCGTGCTACATCTTTGCTTTCAATAAAGTGTTTTGGAGGCATGGCCAACATGGCAAAATACATTTCTAAAACAGCTCAGAAAAAAATCTATGCATCATTCGCAACTCCTTCTGTTCACTGATTGGTCAGGATGAAAGCAAAGGGAAAAATTTCAGACAGATAACTGAAGGGAGACGACAATAGAGTGGAATTGAGCAGAGGGAAATTGCCAGGCTACGATAGAAGGCTTGAGCTTGAAGAAAAAAGATTGCCTTACAGTAAAGCTTTCTTTCTCTCTTTGACAGGAATCCTGTCTGCAACGGGAAATGGCTACGTCATTTATATGACCATCAAACGCAAGACCAAGCTGAAGCCTCCTGAACTCATGATCGTTAACCTTGCCATTTTTGATTTTGGCATATCAGGTAATGAGAAACAAATGATACATGTGTCTGGTCCATGCTAACACTTAGAGTTGATGAATGGATGGTTTTGAAAGGTGTTTAGACATTCACTAAAACTTATACAGGCTATTTAAAATGTCTACACAGCTTTATTAAACTGCCTTATCAAAGTCAGGGCTTCTATCCTTTGGCCTGACCTTCAACTGACCTTCATGCTGTCAAGCCCTCATTTTTTTTTAAAGGAGAGGGGGCCAAATTTTCCCAGTGGCAATGTAAAAGTGTTGGTCGCTGTAAACAACTGATGGCAGCCATTGCTTCTCATGGTGGCAGAACCTGTTATTAGGTTTAGGGGGTGATTACCTTTTGAAATGGGCCCAAGTGGGTTTAGCAAAAAAGAAGGGAAGATATTTTTGCCAATTCCAGAAAGTATTTCTTGGAGAAAAACCAACATGCTTGTGTTGCCAAAACATCCAATGACACATATTGCATCTCCCGGCTGTCATACTGTGCAGCTGATGAGCTGAGTGGAGACAGCTATGCACAATCATTTGCTGCACACAGGAAACAGAGTGGAGCCATAGGAGCTCGAGAAAGATGGAAATTTCAGTCATAGGTAGAAAAGCCAAGCTTTCGGCATAAAGCAACAAGGAAAATCAGTCTGTACACCCAGCAATATTGGGTTTAAAATGAATTTTAGGAAAACTGAAATATTCAAGTAAAAAAATTAACTTACAATAAACAGTTTAATGTAAAGGACCAATGCAAATTTATACTCAGTTAAAATGACATCAAACAAGCATGACTAAGACCAAAGAGCTTTCTGGAGCCATCAGAATGAAGACTGTTTCAGATTATCAGCCTTCTAGGGGATATAAAGAGACATCAAAATAATTTGAAAATCAGCTATTCCATAACCATAACCATACAGAAAGCAGTCTACATATAAAGAAACCACCAAGGTGCTTCGGTTTAGCCATCCAAGCAATTTCACCTTGAGAGGAGGCTGCAAGATGCTGAAAGAAGTCTCTGAAAACTCTACAATCTTATCTGCTGACCTTCAAAAGGCTCTAGCTCATGGCTGAGCAATCCAAGTCCTCGAAGACTCTTTCATGTCTCCCTGGTCCAACACACTTCAACTAAATAGCTAAGTCACCTCCTAAGTTCAGTCAAGTTCTCCAGAGTCCTGCTAATGACCTCATTATTTGACTCAGGTGTGTTGAAGTAGAGACACACCTAAACATTGCAGGACATCGGCCCTCGAGACCTGGAGTTGCCCACCCACGTTCTAGCTACTGTTGATGTTAGAGGACCTGCCTGAATAAACTGGAAGATGCGGTAAGGAGGAACCATGGCACAACAAAGGCCCCAACATGGAGACAGATCCACTGTGGACTCAAAGCGGACGTCCATTGGACACATTCATGCAAATGTATCTGTTTACAAACACTTACACATACTTGGTGTCCCACAGTAAACTGCCCAGCTGGAAACGGTGTTCACATCAAACTGTTTTGCATGCGACACCAAGCTGATAAGACAGAGAGTCGCAAACACACACATCAGCCAAACTGCCACAACAGATGTGCGGTGGCAGCCATTGTGGAGAAGAAACGAGTTCAGATTTTTATCTTTATGAGATGCAGTGGGGTGACTTGATCACTCTCTTAATGATGAATTAATAACTATAAGACATCAATTTAAGAACACTTACTTTGAAAGAACAGAATGTTTAATGGGCCATCATAATTTTTTATGACTCTCTCTTACATCTCTAATTAAGTTCAGCCTCTTTGTTGTAGATAAAAGGGATTAAACACTTTGTTACTTTACAAAGTCCTGCTGACTTCACGCGTTTCAAATCCTCCCATGAGCCAGAGAGCCACTGGACCCGGCCGGGCTGCTCTGTGAAGTTCACAACATCATCCAGTACTGGTTCACTTCCTGTCACAAGCCCCGCTGAACAGTTCTGGATCTGAAGGAAATTTTGATCCAGCTTCCGCTGACAGACGTTTAGGGAGCAGAGAGTAGGGTGCAGTGGGATACCACAAAGCCTTAGCTTTGATTTTCTGTTGATTTCTCCATCAGATGACCAGATGTTGTTTGCTTTAATTAAAACTTGTGAAAAGTAAGAGAACACAATGAGCCGTCTCCGTTCGCTTATCAAAAACGGTACTGACTGACTTATAGTCAGGTGTGACTTGCATATGTTATTTTCCTCTTCATGATGCACTTTTTCACCGACACATTAACTTTTAATTCACACCGACGGACATGAGACAAGGAGTAAACATTACTGTCTGCAGCGGTGAGGAAAGTTAAACGCCTCACCGCTGAGAGAAGTGAGAGACGGCCAGAGCGGGAGAATGAATGCAACTTCAAATTACAGAAGGACCTCAATACTAGCAAATAGGAAACATTCATAGTTGCAGATACAGATTGCTCTATCTGAACGGCTTACAAAGACCTGAAGAAAGAAAACGCCATGCACAGCCTGACCAAACTGTATGCAATTTGTGTATATTAAGCCAAAATGATTCAAAAATAACATAGAAAAACACAGAAATTATTCATGTCTCTTTTCAGATGCTGCTTGTGTAAACCTGCTTCATGCATCATCGCTGTCTGTGTCGCATCAATTAGAATTGAGCTCAAATTGAATTGCTTGTTATCAATCATTTCTTTATGCTCATGAATGAAACATTTCGTCTCCTAAGGTTAAACTAAAACATTTGCGTAATGGTGCAGCAGTGGACTGTGGATGTAATGAGTGAGAACAGCTGGTCTAATCTGCTGCTGTTCATCAGACAAAAAGGGAGATGAATGGAGTCTGCAGCAGAAAGAAAGTCAAATGTAAACAGGATGAGGAAAATGACATCACCCGTCATGACTGTTGGAGGGAGACAGATTAATGTCATTAAGCAGCTCGGCAACTGACAGCAGCCACCGGGGGCAGAAGTGTTTCTGCTTGTCTTTTTCATCTCACTTTTGTAAAGGCAGTTCAGCTGGAGGGAATTGCTGTCCTTTTTGCCCCAGACATGTTCACTGCAGCACTAAAATAAACTGATTCAAATCTATTCAGTGACCACACAAGAGAAGTTTCCACCGACTCAGGAATTCCTTAACGTAAAATTACACACAAATGTCAGAAGGGAGAAATAATACGGCAGGAGGATATTTTATGCAACAGAATTGATAGATAAATCGAAATCAGTTCTCACAGTCTGTCTTATGAATATTTTTGAAATTCTTGTGTCGTCGGGTAAAAAAGGCGTTTTGAACTCTGCAGGTTAGAGCTGACACTCTGACGGGTCTGTTTGCTCTCATTTTGTGAGTTTTGTGAAACAGAAATTTCAATACGGCTGAAAAACCACCTCATCCTAGCACCAAAACATTTGATCAAAGAACAGGTTTTTTTAATTGCAATGTTTCCATTTCCATTGCATGTTTTCATAATTCCAGCCTGTGTAATTTTATAATTGGCAAAAATGCAACTAATGAGAGTTAGGTATTAAAAAATAACTTGAAATGTTAGCTTTATTGGTTAGATTTAACCTAAATGGAAAAATATCACAGAACTCAACCAAAACTAGTTTCCAAAACTTGACTTTGTTACAAAACAAGTTCTGAAAAGTTACATTTTCTGAAGTATTGGAAGAAACTATTAAAAACATCTGCAGTCACAATTTTAAATTTTTTATTGATTTATTTAGACAAGTGTTGACAAGAGTTTAAACATCAGGAGCTAAAGTTTACTGTGCACAGCTGCTTAAACCACAAGGCTGTAAACAGCAGAAAAGGGCAAAGGTCAAATAATTGTCCACATGGAGGAGCTTTATTATTGCAAATTTTTAAAAAGCTGAAGCTAACAGAGTAGTTTAAGGTTTGAAGCCTAGACATAGTTTCAGAATATTTCTCGGTAAAACGCCCTCATCTGCATGCTATATGTAGAATCTAGAATTGAAGCTCTATACTGGGGCATACTGACCTGTGTGTGCCCCGCTTGATCCAGACACAGAGTGAAGTCAACAAAGAACGTGTGTGTCCTGGAAGTGAACGTCGCTCCATGTGTTTCCCCTGCAGCCCGGCTCACAATAAAAGTTTTGAGTCCAGGCTGATGTCCTCACATGCCTTGTGACATGAAGGATCCCATCGTGGCGTTTGGGACGAACGCAGAGTTTTTATTCCAAAACTAGGCTTTCCACTGGTTGAGTGTTATAGTCGGAACGTTTTGGTCAGCTGGTGACCTTTGTCAGTCAGGGCCAACTGGGTCACCCGGCTCCGGCTCCCAGGAGGGGTTGGTCCAAAGCCACTCTGACTTTCTATTTTCTATACAGCAGAGGGAGAAAATGTATCCCTCCTCTATTATGATATCTGTAGTGAAGATTTCTGGTGCAACAGCATCACTCTAAACTCACCCTGTGGTGCCCATGTAATAAATTTGGGACAAAGGGAGGAGACACATTTTATGTTATGACATATGTCTTTTTTTTGTTTTGTTTTGTTTTTTGAAGAAGAAAGCGGTGGAAGTTAAGTTTCCCCAAAGGTTCTGGGGAAACTTTTATTTCCTCTGAACCTTAGCTCTATTAAGACAGTCAGGCGCATACTGACAATGTTGTGAAGCATGGGAATGATGTCATTAGACAAAAGAAGAGAAATATCTCTCCTATATTCAGAATATGCTCATTGGTTGAAGAAATGGAGATTTCTTAAACCAGGCCATGAATAATTGTTGAGTAAATGTTCAGGCCAGAAACAATCAGGTGTGAAATGATGTATCCTCCTGAGGATGTATTATTTTTCTTCTAATTGACTTTGTCTTTTTACTTCTGAAGCATGACAATTTTTTTTATAAGGTTAATACTAAGATATACCCCCTCTGTCCGTCGTAACCATGAGCAACACATTTTGGCAGTGGGAAGAAACTACATCACCAAACGAAAACACACATATGCATGAGAATCACATGAAAAGGCTCCACAGAGATATTTTATATTCATATTTTAATTAACATTTTGTCATGCACATGAATAAGACTTTGTGTGAAAAAAGTTTTTTCCCTTTGTAGGGCTGTGTTTCCACTAACCATACAATTGTGCAATTTCACATTTTGTAAATAAATTCACTAAATGGAAATTCTTAATTTTCCATGAAAAATTTTGTCGGTAGGATGAGATGGGTTTTGTTGGCCGCATCAAAATTGACGTATATAAAAAAAAGAAAAAGCTGCAATGGAAACACTTTTTTCCACATCCCACGAGTCACGTGATCAACACTGGCGCAAACCACAAAGAAAAAGACAACAGGAAGTGGTTGGAGGACGATGGCGTAGCATGTTGCAGGCTGTAGAAGGTGAGGACAGATGTGGAGAACCCATGTTGTTGAGAAATGATGATTTTAATGGTGAAACGAACAAAGTCCAGCAAACAGCAATGGCTCTGACACTGGTAACACTGAACAGACAATGACAACAGACCCGACAACAAGACGGTACAGACAAGAACCTGATTGAGAACAAGAGACACAGGTGGGCATAAATACACAGGAGGTGATCAAGGGTAATAGACACAGCTGGGATCAATCAACGGAATACAGGACAACAGAAACTCAACTGACACAGAATCCTAAATAAACACACAGAAACACTCAGATCCTTACAATGTTTTTTTTTGTTTTTTTACGACGTAACATGTGAACAAACCTCTTCACATGCAATTTGAATCGTGTTTCTTATTTAATGAAAACTACAATTGGAAAAATTCAGTTTTTTAAACATTGGGGAAATATTGACCAAGTTTTATTCAAATTTGCAATGGAAGCACAGCTACTTTGTGCCTTTAAGACAGAGGTTTTTTTTTGAGACATCAAGGTAAAAACCGTCACTATGTCCTGAAAGCGCAGACTGAAAAACTGTGACAAAAATCAAGTTCCTCTACCTCCTACTGCCACCCGCAGAAACACTCGATCAAGAAACAACGATTCCGCTTTTGCTTTGACGCTTTTTCATCGTCACTAAAATGCAAACAGAAAACTGACTAAATGAACTCTTCAGAGAAACATGCTTTGGTTGCAGGAGCATTTTTGTACTTTGGAGTGAATATAAAAAACAAAAATGTAAATATAGAACACCACAGGGCCGCCGTGGCTACGATGTAGTTCACCATCATCAGTATGTTAATGTGTGTAGAAATGACTAAATGTAGTGAGAAGCACTTTGCGATCCTCTCGACTTGATAAAGTGCTACACAAGTACAGGCTGTTAACCATTTTAACATAGAACTGGTGACACATGTAATTATGAAAGAAAATAGGCTATATTATTCTCTCTTGGTTTGTATAATGAGTTTGGGAGCCTGAGAATAATGTGGACGGTGCTGACCAACACAGTCGTACAGTTATTGGGCCCGGTTTTCAATTCTTCCAGAACTTTTTTAAACATTAGCTGTCAGACGTCGTCAGTATCAGTCAGTCAGCTCAAGGTTATGCAAAAAACAAACATTTCATTTCAAAAATAACCCATGTTGCTTAATCTGAATTATGCAAGCACAATAAATTAAAATGAAAAATATGTTAGTTCCTTATTCATACGCTATATAATCCTCATAAATCCTCTTCAGTTGACTTTGTCTTTCAGACAGGCCTTTGGATAGGCCGACTGAAGACACAGAGCTCTTCCTGGTTATCATAAAGATAACGCAGAATGCATAAACTACATTAACATTAAACATTGTTGTTTTATTACATGATAACTCAAAATAAAGCACTGCTTAAAGCAAATATAAGAAAATAATTGCACATTTTGTAGTTGACGTAGGTTTATGCCGTCTATGAATGTACAGGATTATCAGGACGACATGCAGGCTGGATCACTACCATCATGAATACGCTGCATTATTGGAATTAAGCTTTGCCCTTTGGATACTTTAAGTATTATGTGGAAACGTTAGCTGCAATGGGAAAAAAAAAAAAAAGAGAAACGGTTCTCACAGAAAATTCTGGTGGCTGTACGCTCACTAGAGCGATACTGATTGTGCAACAAGTTTTTATCAACAAGTAACAATTTGTTAAAAATTTAAACCTGAGCAATTTGAACTGCAATTTCCAATAGTTACCTGTTTACTCCGTTCTGTAACAACACGTTGTTTTTGTAGCTCTTCTGAGCTAGCAGCTAGTTTGATTTTTTTTTAAGGAAGTGTTGATTTCTTCCTTTAAAAAAATACTTGGACAAGTATGTAAATTGTAGTGAAAATCAGTAAATTATTCCAAGTGGTGAAAAGTTTTCTGGCCAAGCCCAGTCGATTGCATTGAATCGCTCCTCCTGAGAAAGCATGTGGCGACAGTGGACGGTGGATTTACTTAAGTAACACCATTGACATGCCTCACATGTCCAGTGGTGGAAGGGTAAGCCTCCATTTTAACAGGAAAGCACGGCAAATGTAATAAAAAAAAAAAGTTAATGTCACCAATAACTACAGATAATACATGAAGGTAGAGTAGGAGGAGAAAGTAGGAAACTGGATAATGATAGTCAGTTTGTCCTCCAGTAGCCTATAGCAGCTTAATAAGTCACTCTAACTACAAAATGTACTAAAAAGGAATATTTTAAGCCTACTCTTAAAAGTAGACAGGGTGTCTGCTGGGAGCTAATAACTAAAGGATCTGCCTCCAATTCTACTTTTAGAAACCCTACTGGTAAACCTGCAGCCTGACAGTAAAGTACTTAGTTGGGGAATTTATGGAAGAATAAGATCTCGACTATATGACAGCGTTTGAGAATTAATGGCTTTGTATGTAAGGAATTTTAAATAGTGTTCTGG
Organism: Alfaro cultratus; assembly: GCA_903066825.1. Classification (NCBI taxonomy): domain Eukaryota; kingdom Metazoa; phylum Chordata; class Actinopteri; order Cyprinodontiformes; family Poeciliidae; genus Alfaro; species Alfaro cultratus. Next base: position 19,197 of record CAEFZX010019901.1, on the reverse strand, counting down.
ATTTAACAGGGAGCCAAACAAGAGAAGCTGAAACAGGAGAAATATGCTCTCTCCTTCCAAAATGGGGGAACACAAACATTTAAAAATCTACATTTTTACTCAGTAACAAATGTTGTTGACAGTGTAAATGAATATTATACGTAAGCCAACAGGCTCAAGTTGAAAATACAGGTCTGAGTACAAAGCAATAGGCCTCTTTTACTGTTGAGCAAGAATCGATTATTAATTTCCGGCTGTTTGTAATGCAGTAGTTGCATAAACTCCTTCCCATTCCTATTCTCAGAGCAGCCCTGATCTTCAGCCTGTGCAAGAAACGCCTATGTATTTATACAAAGTGAAGACCATCACTAAATCACCCGCCTTAGCTACATTTTTACTTGCTCATAATCTTTCAGCAGATTTACACTCAAAAAAATGAGCAATCCCTTTAAGAGCTGTCCAGACAAAGCAGTGGCAGCAGACTCCATAAGACAGCAGGTGAACCAATCCCTGCCCGGCTTGTAGAGCCAGAGCTTTGGCTGTAATCTAGTATTTGTACAGTAAACGCTGTTAAGCCTGTGAACATGTGAGCGGTCATGTGCATATGTGTGTTTGTGTGTTGTTACCAAAAGAGGACATTTCAAAGCATAATTAATGACCTTGTTTGGACTATTAGCCTTATGGGGGCCATAGCAACACATCATTTCTAAAATTCTTTAAGGGGCAACGTCAACGTCGGGGTAGTGTTAGGGGGGCACACAAAGCCCGCAATGTCTTCATAATATTTTGTGGTGCAGTCTTGTATTTGTGTGTCTAAATACCGACCGCCTCAGTTTTCAGTAATTCCAAGAAAACATTTGGCTCACCATGTCTGCAGTTTTGCCCCGGAGACAATTGGATGTTTTTTCGCTTTATTTTGCTTGAAGTTCAGCGGACCACATGGCTGCTGCTCAGTCCCACTCTTCAGGAACTTTTAGGGTGGGGGAATCAACTCGGGCTTTGTGCTGATTTTATTTTAGTAACTCTGGTTCCATGGAAGAAGGTTTCCTCACTGTAAATGGAGGGAGAAAATACACCAGTAACACCAGCAAACTTCCCAACAAAAAAGTCGTCATTAGTGTCACTTTCCTGTGCTCTCCAGGACTACAGATCGCCATAGATACAGATGAAACTGTTTTTTTTGTTTTGTTTTACAGTTTTAGATGACTTGCTTGCAGCATGAACATCTGCAACTAATCAACCTCGCAATGCTACCATAGATTGCCAAGTCACATTAGTCGCTTGGTTTTCCCATCATCTATTTTTACATCGCTCTTTCTTTGAGCTTGGGGGCAACACTCTTTTTTTGTGTGTACGTGAGTGTGTGTGTCTTCCTTTCTTATTTCACAACATACCTTTTGTGCTGCGCTTCTAGCTGCTTCCTAGAAGGATTCTGGCTTTCGTTGCCACAGGAGTTGTCACATGCATTTCCACTTTTCAGTTCTGTGAATCAACGTTCTGGGAAGCAAGTAAATGGCTTTCATTTAGTGTTCTAAAAGGCATGGAGAAGAAATTTTGTGCCTGTTCATGTTGTTCCTTTGACTTAGTCAAAAGCAACAATGGTGCTGAAAAACAGCAACCATTTTTTGAGTTTGCCATTTGTTCATGTGTCCTGTTTCATTTACTGCAGGTTGTTTTTTAGTTACTGTTTTTGTTTTTAATTTTAGTTTGAGAGGAATAACCTTCACTGGTTGAGATTATTTTGACTCAACACTGAAGTGCTTGTTTAAGTATTGAACATGTCCAGACATTTCTCAGGAAATGCAGTTCTAATGTCCCAGTGAGAACTTTTGGGCCCAATCAGGAAATCCTCACAAGATTTACGATAGAGGAGTTAGGCTTGTACAAACGTCAAGGAGTTTATTGTTGAGAGATTCAGTTTTCTGCAGAAGTTTTGGGCAGGCCAATGAAATACTGGAAGACTACACTGACACAGCAGTCAAATGCGACTCAAATCGGCTTTTTTCTGTTGGTTTTCTCATATTCGACTTTCATGTCGGTCTGAACGGCCCAATTCCGATCATTTCGCCTCCCAAAAATCCGACTCGAGCCACTTCTATATGTGGTACCAAAAGATACATATTTGATAGTTTTCAAAGCATCTGCAGTCTGATGTTTATGCCACGGATGTGAGACATGGGTCATAATTCTGCACCAGAAGAAGTCAGACACAGAAAATCCAGAGGGTTAGGGTTATGTAAAGTCTGTCAGTGAAGCACATCACAATCCCACCACATCCAAACAGACTTCTTTCTCTACAGGAGCTGCAGTCAGCGCTCAACCAAAGGCCATCGCTTTTAGCTTCCTTCATGTTGTTATGATTTGTGATGATAAAGTCAGCTGAATAACTTTAAAACTGATCCACTGACGGCTCTGTCCATTATTACTGTCCTAAAAAGTTGTAAACCAGTTACAAAAAATTGTATACCAGTTACACATAAGTCTGACTGACTGGATATATTAGTTGAATGAACGACCACACACAGAGAAAAAAAATAAATCTGATTTCAGCAAAAGGTCACAACTGAACATGATGACTTGCTGTGTGAATGAAAGATCACAATGAAACTCTTATCTCACACACCATGTTGGAAGGAGAACTCAGACTGGAATAACCCCTAACCATTACTACCACCGAGGCTTGGTGGTAGTAATATCGTAACTTTTGTTTTTAAGGATTTGCAGCTGGAAGGATGGATGGTTAGAAAAAAAAAATCTGAAACATTTCTGATAAGAACCTGAAGCTGAAATTATGTTGGATTGTTTTAGACACCAACCATCTGAGGGAAACTCTGCTGCATTCAGACAGGAATGATATTGAAATCTCATTTTTATTCTGTATCCCCGTGTTCCATTATAACCATAATTTATGGACTTTTTTTGCTTTGATTGCGTAGTATATTTACACTGCTGGTGTGAATTTCATTTCAAGAGCCTCATGAAAATCTCTCTATGTCTAATCTGACTTGCCGGTGTCTGTGCTTCTGCTCTGGTCATAATACGACCTGATGCTGGACAATAACAAGCTCTGATTTGAATAGGCTGCTCAGCTCTTCATGGCTTCGCTGATTCCTTTCCTTTCCTGATGAAATTCTCTGTGGGATAACGACTCCGAGCCAACAGAACAGGCCATTTATGCAAATTGGCCGAGAATCTCAGATTTGTAATGTCACATAATAACATCATGCAGGTAGAGTACATCCAGCGGCTTAGTGTTGTTGTTCACTATGAAGAGTGGTACATCGTTGTTCACAACATTTACTGCAACAAAGAAATGTTGGGAATGTTTATGTAATTCCTATTGCTTTTTTTACCTAAATAAAATCTGCTCCGTTGACATCCAGTTTTCCTTGAACAGACGACACATAATTGTTGGTGATGAATTGGAGAAGCAATTTATCAAATGCCTAGCATGAAAAGAGAAGTCCGGGCTGATTCTAACAGCAGCCGATTCACGATGAAAGCTGGGAAATCTGCAGTTGCAGGATGTCCAGTAACACAGGAGAAACTCAATATGGATTTTTAAGATGACAACCTCAAATGATTTTCTCCACTAGAGGTGAAAATTCAAAAGCCAAAGGGGTTTTATCGACCCAAGTTTAAAAATCCAGTCTAGGAACTGTTAAATCAGAAATATTTTAAGTCCAGTGTTTCGTTTGGAAATACAAAATGGGATTTGTAAATCCAGAGTAGATGTATGTAAAATGTTGTTGACCTTTGCCCTCTCGCCTCTTTTCAATGTTTTAACATTTCCAGGCTAATATTGTAAATATTGTATTGGTGAAATAAAGGCTTAACTCACAAAACTTTCTTGGTTCTAATGAATGCCCAGAATTAAACTTAAAGAAGACTTTATTGTCCTCTTCCCAACTTGCCTTGGCTGCTCAGTTCTAGACAAGTTTTATCAAACAGCGTAGTAAAGAAAACAACAACTTACAGAGTTAAAGTTGGCAAAACAAACAAAAATGGTTCAAATTATAGGATGGGGAACCAGGACAGGCAAACACAAACTCACAATTCTGGGTTTTTTAAAGTGGCCTGTTGTTCATGTTTCTGGGCAGTGGATAGAAAGCTAGAGTGCCAGAAAAAAACAAAAATCACACACACACACACACACACACACATGAGAATCACATGAAAAGGCTTCAAGTCCTTCATTCCACTGAGAAATTTTTCCAAATAAATAATTTTGGCTGTGTTGCACCACTCATCCAAAGGAAAACAAAACCAGCTTTCTCCCATATTTTCCAGAGATTTTACTGCATCTTTGGGATATAATAGTAAAGCATCCATCTTGAAGCAAGTATGACGCCTGCTATTAGTTTTAGTACAAAAATTCCGACATATATATACTGTATGTGTGTGTTTATTTTTTTTAATGTATTGTTAAGGTGCTTCATGCTTTCAACTGTTTTATCCAATGATCAAAAAAACACAAATAAAGATGTATAAAACTGTTCACTGTAGTTTTGAGACACTCAGAATGCCCCTTCCTGTTATTACCACTAAATTAAAAGTCTAGTTTTTTCACTTATTTTTCTTCCTGGACCCTTCCTCTTCCCGTCCCACCCGTCATTGTTCTCTCACTTGTATTTCACCTTTCTTTCCTCTTCTTCTACCTTTTTTTTATCCCCCGCCCCCCAGTGACAGGAAAGCCGTTTTTTGTGGTGTCCAGTTTCTCCCACCGCTGGCTGTTCGGCTGGGAGGGCTGTCAGTTCTACGGCTGGGCCGGCTTCTTCTTTGGCTGTGGGAGCCTCATCACCATGACAGTGGTGAGCCTGGACCGCTACCTGAAGATCTGCCACCTCCGATACGGTGAGTCCTCTAACAGTAGCTAACACTTTCTGGCAGCACAGGAAAAAAGCCATGGGAGGAGTAATTATCCGTCTGGTATTTTGCTTTGCAGCAGATGACAAAGTCTTCATTTCCAGTCCTCGAGTGTCGATGTTCCACATTTTAGATGTTTTCCTGGTTCCACTCACTGAATCAAATGGCTGAATGACCTCTTCAGAAGGCAGCCGAATTCTCCAGTCTTGCTAGTGAGCTGATAATTTAGCTCAAGTGTTTTGAAGCATCTAAAAGTAGCAGGAAACCAGCCCTTGAGGACTGTAGCGCACCCAAGTGGTCATTACAGTCAAATTAATCAGGATATATGGCAGGGGTCTTCAAAACGTAAATAATAGGAGATGCTGATTTTATAGGTGAAGTAGCATATATCGTCCGAACATAATTAAAGTTTCACTTTTAGTGTTCTGGGATTAAAGATCCCAGAAGCATATTACAAGTGACATGCACTCCAAAGACATTACAGGGCCTTGATGTTCTGCAAAATCCCCTTGAAGTTCTTGCATTTACTCAATGCAACGTGTGTTTGTCAATGTGACAGCAAACAAAGAAAGATAGGAAATCACGTGAAAGCAGATTTACTCTGGATTTACACTACATGCGGCTCCGCTGCACTGCAAACCCTAGAAGTACTCCTACGAAGAATGTGTGTGAAATGAGAAATCTCACGGTCAAGTCAGTGATAAAAAAAGATGACTGGTGTCTTAGAAAATACTGCAGTTCTCAACTTACAAAACTGATATTTTTCCCTTCAAGACTCTCCTCACTCTGTCTGCCTGGACCTACACTCCTGCAAGATAATTCAACTTAACAGGTTTCAGAATTAAATCCACGCATTTTGTGTGTATGCACAGCATAAATGATATATGCTGAAAACACCCATATTTTCTGTAATACAGCCAGTTTTGCAAGCAAATTAGTCTGTCTTGGTGAATTATTTTGGTGCTTGTGCATTTTTTGAACTGTGTTGCTCACTCCAACAGTGTCAAAGCTTGTCTCGTTTTTAGAATTAAAAGGAATATTTTTGTAATTTTCATGATACTTACAGACGGGTTTGGAGGGAATTGTAGGTTTTGTTTGTGTTAAACTTTTTTCTAACGTAGATTATATGTTTCTTATTTATCTTAGGCACGTGGTTAAAACGTCACCACACCTTCATATGCTTGGCCTTTGTCTGGGTGTATGCGGCCTTCTGGGCCACCATGCCGCTGGTTGGCTGGGGCCACTACGCCCCGGAGCCGTTTGGGACCTCATGCACTCTGGACTGGTGGCTCGCTCAAGCCTCTGTGTCGGGCCAGAGCTTCGTGTTGGCCATCCTCTTCTTCTGCCTCGTCCTCCCAGCAGGCATGATCGTCTTCTCCTACGTCATGATCATTTTCAAAGTGAAGTCGTCGTCGAAGGAAATCTCACACTACGATGCCCGCATACGAAACAACCACAACCTGGAGATGAAACTCACAAAGGTCAGTTATGTCCAAGGTTATTACAGTTAACTAAAAAGAGCAAAATACACATTGAAGTTACAAAAAGCATTTTTCGTTAATTGAATTGAATAAAAACAATCAATGGGGAAAATGTATTACTACTTGGAATTATTGTTCATTTATAAAACTAACTAAAACACTGAAATGATGGATATAATATCACTTGATTTTTGTATCTATAGAATAGAATAGAAAATACTTTACTGATCCCCAAGGGAAAATTTCTTATTTGTTGAAAGCTACTCCATCTTAGGTAATAAATACAAAGTTTGTAAAATATATATATACCTAAGAGTGATAAGTTCAAAATGACTATATACGATATTCTAAATTTATTATTAGCCTTTCGAACGGATGTTAAATAGATTTTTTTCCCCACATACACAGTTTTCGTCAGCTGTCAGTAAATTATGGCGCTCCATATCCTTCTGCTAGCGCGTATGCTAACCACAAAATGGCGACAGCAGAAGTTGGGAGAAAACATCAGAATCAGCTGCTGTTCAACAAAAATTAAATACATTTTTTGAAAATGGAGTCTTTTGTTGATTACTGGTCAATCAGTAGTAATCAATGTATACATCAGCACAATACTTTGACCTTTTTGAATTCTGTACCCAAAGATTTAGCAAAGGTAAACTAATAGAAATTACCAAAAGCATTCTAAAACTAACTAAAGCTGAGTGAATTAGACAAACAAAAGGTGACATCGAAATAAAACTAAACCATAACGATAAACCCATAACTATTCCAACCCTGGTTATATCAAAAGGAAACATGTGAATATGACCAAGAAAATTGGGATTACAAGAACAAAGCAGGATGAAATAACTTTCAGAATTGTTCTTGCTTAAAAAAAAAAAGACGAAAACCTAAAAACCCCTGAACATTGTTTTCTTCTCTCTCCTAGGTGGCGATGCTGATCTGCGCGGGCTTCTTGATCGCCTGGATCCCGTACGCCGTGGTCTCTGTGGTGTCGGCGTTCGGCGAGCCGGACTCCGTCCCCATCCCCGTGTCTGTCGTTCCCACGTTGCTAGCCAAGTCGTCAGCGATGTACAATCCAATCATCTACCAGCTGGTGGATCTGAAAAACTCCTGGTCCAACTGCTGCATCAAGGTCATGAAGAAGCGGAACCATTTTAGGAAGTCGAGGTAAAACAAGTTTATTACTGTGGTGCTGATCTGGATCTGTTGGTTTTCACTTCCTTAATACCGTAGAGCCTCTTAAAAAACACTTAGGGTTGTATTATTTTTTCTTTCGTACTTTGAAACTGTTTTTTTGATCTAAGATGTGTTTTATTCCCATTATCGTAATAAATAGACAGTCAGCTCTGCTATCTGCACTAATTTTTCTTCTAAGAGAACGATTTTCAAGTTTTATCTTTCAGTCTTCCTTTCACAATTTCAAAGGTTGCAAGTCGTCCCTAAAACTTCCAGGAATTCCTTCATTAAGGAAACCTTAACAATTTATGTCAGCTTAGAAAAATAACCAAGATGATGCTGAAAATATTGATAATGTAGAAGGAAATTGGAAATGCAGATCTTCACGTCTGCCTGCAGACTGTTGGCAGAATGCCCATCGGAAACTGGTGACCTTGACCTCATGCTGGACGCCTTCACTTCCTATTGCACAACAGCGTCAGCTCTCAGCGTTCCTCCACTTTTTCACACGACTAAAATTAGAGCTGATTGGATTTCATCTCTTCCCAATATTTAATGTTGTTCTGTGTTGATTTTCATCTTGGTGATCGTCTTCCCGTCAGTTTTTTCTTGGTTGTACAATATTTAAGTGTATTAAGTTAATAATGCTTTTAAATATAATGTAAAAGTAGAACTACCAGAAAGTATGATTGTGTTCATTTGGTAGAAATGAATTTAATCCCCACATGTATGTGACAGTAACGTCTTTATTCAGGCTCTATGCTGCAACATCAGGCAGATACAGCAGCTTTCATTGGCTGTTTACATTTATTTACTTTCCAAACGGAGTATTAGTGTAAGCTGGTTGTTAGTTTTGTCCTGAATACACATTGCAAAGTTCACATGGAATCCCCATAAAATATATATATTTTATATTCAGCTCTGTAAAACATGAAGAGCCCACTGCACTGAAAACCTCCTGGTTCTCCCACCAAATACTGATTTCTGAACTGAGTTCAAACATTAGTATTGTTGTTCCTAAATTAATATCAACTTGTTTTATTTTCATAATCTGAGCTCTGAAAGCACTGCAGCTTTACTAAATGCAAAATTCTTGTTTGGAATTTCAGAGACGTGTTGTCAGTAGTTCACAGAATAAAAGAACAAAGTTCATTTTACTAAAACAAATGTCTAGAAAAAGTAAAATCAGCAAAACTGGTCGTTTTAAGTGGTCTCTTCATTTTTTGCAGAGCTGTAAATATAAACTTTATTAGAAATGGTTTTGAGTTTGTTTCAAACTGATGGAGAGATGAGGAAGGAGAACAGAAATGGAGGAAGGCAGGGAAAGATAGAAGCAGAGGAGAGAAAGAAGCATAGAGAGAAGGCAAGGCAACGTGGTAGAAGTCTGCTCCTAAACCTGCAGAAAGAGAGAAGGAGAAACCATAGCAACAAACAACATATGCATGTAGAATAATAAATAAAACATCAATAGAAAATACACTGTACAGGGTAACACAAGATGTATTTTGTGGCAACCACAGCCCAACTGAGAAAGTGTCTGACAAACACCTGCATAGTAATAATTAGAATTATAATAATATTATAATTATTATAATAATATTTTCACTACGTTCCTTCAGGTTCTACACAATCTCCGGCTCAATAAAGGACAGAGGACCAGCCAAAGACGCTCACATCGAGATGTAAAGCAAACTGTTGAGACTGCTGACCTTTCGTCTCTCCCACTGTGGACATTTTGCCTTCTCCATGCCCTCTCTGTGCCCAGCAGCTAACCAATCACACGCCGCCTGCCTGCCATGAGGTCATCACCTGCTCACCTTCGTGGCCCATTCCTTAATGCTGCAGCTCCCTAACCTACACTGGATATCCACCTTTCTGGTAGCTTCCTACCGGCACATGATTCTATCTCTGTAGTGTACACTGGTTTCTAAGTACAGGTAAAATGTTGTGTGGACTTGTTGATTTTTTTCCATCTCCGTTATTCAAAAGTTCTCAAAAAAAAAAAAAAAAAAAAAATCAAAACTAATTGACTCAGGTTTGGGAACCGGTGAGGTTTCCAAGTCAAGACGGATCTGAAGCTATTATGTTTTTGTGTAAAATATGGTTGCAATTCTCTAAATGTGGTTTTTTGACATTTTTAGTTGAACTAGAAATTACAACTTAAAAAAAAAAAAAAAAAAAAAAACAAGCAAAAAAGCTTAGATTCATGTTGATGTTTTCTGCTGTTTGTACAGGTTGTTGGTGTTTGTACTTTTACACTTGCGTTGTATTTGAAAAACAATTTGTAAGTATCTGGATAAAGAGCTGGGTCAGATTATCTCACCTGGTTAATGGCAGAGAGACGATTCTTAACTCTGTTGAGCAATCATTTTCCCATCAAAAATCAATAGTGTGAGGTATAGGTTTTCAAGAAAACACACACACACACACAGGATGAGTGCACTTTACTTTCCAAGCCATTCAGAATGCACTGACGCCAGATGTAACAGTTTTACATCTGGTTGATTGTTGCAAATATAAAAATACATAAATTTCTACAAGTACCTACATTTCTAGAAGTGGGGTTATAGTTAATTCAGGGACGACTAAAATATATTTATTTTTGCTATATCTTCTCTCTTTTTTTGGTTACCACTGAAAATAAAAGCTGCTCCTTTCCTTTCTTTAGCAATGTGTTCATTTCTGTGTTGACACAAACAGTAAGTTATGTGTTTGTTGTAACTTCACCTTTTTGGTAATGAATCTCAAACCGTTGGAAAGCCTGTTTTTCCTCTGAAATAGTTTCACCTTTGTAATGTAAGAACATTTGTGCGTTGAGCAGCAATGTTGATTCGGTTTGGATTTTGCCAAAACCAAACAGTTTGTTCTGCTACTGACTCTCTGTATCTGTTATTAGACTGGATGGTGAATGATGGTCCTTCCTGAAAGTCTTTTCTGGTCACCGGTTTGATCACATACTGCTGTGGGATGGCATCCTTTCCTCATTTAGAATTTATTGGTTCAACTTGAATAAAACTTAGTAATAAAAGCCACTCTGTGAGGACAACGGCTGCCATCTTGGTGCCAAAGAGTTGACACACTGGACTGGAGCTGGTTACAGGATCTCCGTTTCTGACGATGTCAAACATCTTCTGGTGGATGTCAACATGATGCAAAGTGACCAACATTGTCAGTTTTGCTTCTAAACCCTCAGATGGTTTTTACTAACAAATGTGTCACCATTTAAAGAGAAAGAAACAAACAGTCCTGCTAACCGCTTCTTAACACAGAAAAAAACCATAAACAGCAAATGCAACTATAGTATTGCTCACCCTAATTCCCGCTACATATTTAATTTCTTCCATGTTAAATCTACTCTAAAGAAAGAGTAAGACATTCATAAAAAAAACTGAAGTTGTTTTTATTAGAATTTATTTCTTCTGTTTCAATTATTTGCGGCTGAAATAAAAATCAGGAAATGAAGCCACTGAGTGGTCTAATTACTCCTTCGTTTGAGTCAGTCAGTTAAAGCCATTCCAAGAATTCAACATGCTGAGGTGAGTGAATCTTCATTAGATTATCTGTGTGGTGCAGCATGAGATTGAGTTTTATTGTGATTGGCTCATGGCTGAGACATTTGAGTCGTTTGTCTAATAGTGGAGTTTATGCATCGCATATAAGGCACATCAAAGTTGTGAAGATATTAAAGGAGTTGTACTTGTGTAGCGCTTTATCCGGTCCAGAAGACTCCAAAGTTCTTTATGTTCAGTCACTCACACACTGATGGTATTCTGCCGTTGAGTCGGAACCATAAGTAGGTGTGGCGGATGAAGCGTCTTATCAAACGACGCAACAACAAGGACAAACAGAGTGGGGCTCAAACTAGCAACCCACCATGCACAGCATGAACTCCCGCCTCCTCAGCCACTGTTGCTGCTGCATCCAAAACATTTCCGGCTTAGCTTGTGATCACTTTGTGGACTCTCCTTTCAGCGCTGCTGGTTAAGGCTGAATCCAAGATTCAGATTTGGAGGCAGAGATGTAGCTTCAGAGAACACAACTAAGAAAACAAACTAACACACATCTGGAGTTAAACAGAACAGACAGGAATTCAATAGACAGAAGAGCATGAAGTAAATGTGACACTGGATAACAACAAGCTAAGCTAACAAGAGTAAACGTGAGAAGTCAGCAGAGAGAAACAAGGTGAGGAGCTCGATTACTAAGAGTTACAGCTGTGAGTGGAGACCGGGCAGGCAGACTGAGGGACTGAGTAAAATGACAGGAAGCGGAGGAGAAAGGAAACTAAAGCTAAGGTGAAACACTGAGCTACAGGAAGGCTAGCAGATAACAGAATAAGCTAATACACGACACCTCGGCTGAGCATCAACCTCAGTGATGAGCCAGCATCCACAGCAGGTGTTTAGCTTTAGAAGCACTTTAGACACAGCCTGGTTTTGATTTTTCCTTCCATTTCCTATTTGTTCTAATCCACTGTGGAACTTTCACATTATCTGTGATGAACACAGAAACGTGAACTATGTCGTTAAGTTCAAGACTCGTAAATTAGATTAAAATTAGCTGAATAGACTTCAAGATCAGTAATCTGCTTACAGTTGGACTGACATGTAGGCCTGTCACGATAACAAATTTCACCGAGTGATAAATTGTCCCAGAAATTATTGTGATAAATGATGATATTGTCATTGTTAGGCCAATTAACTAATAGTGGAAGCACACACTCTCAGAGATCAACAGCAACCAGCGGTAAGAGTTTCTTTTTGCTTACGAGGCCCTTCACCATACATTTCTGTTTTGGTATTTCAGTTGTGAAGTCATGGTACATTAATCAAAGTCAACGGACTCTATGTATGTTGTAAGGCCATAAGCCTGATGTTTGTTCTTAAGGATTTTGAACTGTCTTCACTAGCTAGACTGCAATGCACCAGTGATTCATTGACGATGTGGTTGAGGAGTTGGGAGGATAATTAATATCAATTTCTACATCAGTCACAATGAGTTTTAATGTTGTATAATCTGCTCTGTCCTGTTTTGTGTTTCTGTATAGAGGTTGTTTAAATTGAAATATTTCCATCCTGTTCACAGCAGTTTTACAAAATATGCAGAAATTGCAACTTATCTTGCCAACACTTACACATAAGGGTAGGTTCTACCGGGTAGCAATCCAGCCGGAGCAAAATCCACTTTGGAGCCACTCACACAAACTGACTATGTAGTTCTTCTCATGTTCTGTTTAATCTACTGTCTGTTTAATCTACTGTATGTTAATTAACATACAGTAGTTTAATCTACTGTATGTTAAACATTCCTGTATGTTTGTCCATTCTTTTTTCCTTTTTTCAAACTAAGCTTTTATTGATATGAAGAGAGAGACTGAAGTTGATCATTTCTGACATTCAGATGTTGCTCAACTGGATCGCGACTCTTTAAGTAAAGCTTAAATGTCCGTCTCATTTCTAGCAGAACGCTAATTCGCTGAGTTGAGCCTTTCCAAATCGAGAGCAAACACCACTTTAAAAGGAGCCAAGTTTTGTGCAATGGCAGCAGAAGGATGTATTGTAGTTTTGTACCGCAATGTAATTTCTTTGTAATTTTCACAATCTTCAATCACTTGTATTTTAAAATGTGTATTTTTTTATATACATAAACTAGCCTTACTAATGTGGCTTTGCTGCAGTGCTGTCTAACTGAACGTGTTTTGGATTCTGTGTCTTCGTCTCTTTCCAACTGCATTCAAATACTCTGTCAATAATAATTGCCGTGTGACGTGTCTCATTAAACCTTCTCTGCGTTTATGTGTATTGATTTAGTTGGTCATAAGAAAAGCCACCTCGGCTTCATTAATGCTGTATGGATTGTGTCTTTAGGTGAAACTTTATTGGACCTACAGAACTTTCATTTTTCAATTTTAATAGTAAGGCAGTAAATGTCACATTATTCTCTTACACTCCCTGACTATGTTTATCACAAACCACTTTTATAAAATTCAAACTTATGCTTTCCAACGTTATCTCTGAAATAAATCACAGGTGTGTAACAGTTTGTGTTGGGGCGTGCCTGCAGATGGGAGGAACCTTGTTTTGGGGTCAAAGGTCATTTCAAGTATTGATTTTTTTTTGTTTGTTTTTTTTTCTTCCATTTTGAAGCTCTGTCAAAAACATTTGATTCTTATGTAACCATTACCGCAGCGATTGATTCAAATGTAATAGTTTGGAACATCAAGAACGAAAGTTTAAAATAATGTTTTGCTGCTTAAGTCAGCAAAACACAGTAAATAATATCAACTGTGTGTGAGTGTTAGTGGTTCACTGCAGATAACTACACCAACAGGAAATAGCTATAATTTGAATACATTAGCCTTTAGCCATGTCTATCTTAAATGCCATTAGCTTTAAGAGAATAGGAAATTTAAGAAGTTCTTAAGGGGTTATTTTATGGAACCGAGTTGCAAAAAGTGGAAGGAAAATATGAATAAAGGAGACGAGCTCAACCCCTCAGACTATCAGTGGTCTGTAGATGTAAGATTTTTGAAAACCATCAGAAAACCCATCATGGCAAATGATTCCAGATATCTAGCATTCAGATTATTAATGGTTAAAAAGACTTCTGAATAAATATCTAAATAATTATAGATTTATTTGATGTCATTCATCCTGTAAAGGAAGAAAAAAAAAATGTTTCCATTATTTTAGCAGAATAACCCAAAAAGAAAAGTTTTCATTCACTGAAAGAACACAAACTATCTGTTCATCGTGAATTGAACTGGAAAAGCCAAGACAACATTTCCACGATGATTCCAGCTGATCCCGTCATGGGAGACCGCAGTGTGTCGCTATGAGCAGCTGCTCAACCTGAAATGTTTCCTGACTCGTGGAAAAAACTTGTCAGTTTTATAGAAACCCAAATGACCTGCAGCAGAAATCCCACCAAAGTCTGATCCTTTTCAGAATCATATGAGCCTGAGACATAATTCTCTCACATGTGATATAATCAAAGCTCAAACTTTATGGTTTTTATCCTTTCATAGAATCTAACAATTGTGGCTAGCAGTCATTTTATAATATAACTAGTTACATGATGTATTGATGCCCTGGGTAAGACATTTGTTTTCCATCTATGCAACATATAAATTTGGTTCAAGCTGTTTGCATAGACAGTAATTAATGCACCATCTGTCTTGTGTACATCAATTTGTGCAGTGACTGAAAATTCTAAATGATTTGTTTGGTCGTCCTCAGAGTCATCAGCAGAAAACTTCCTGTTTTCATGTCATAAGATTTGTTCAGATGATTCAACTAACATCCAATAACCTTGGAGCCTTAATAAACCTTTGCTGCATTGATTAGTCCCTTTGCCTTTGAGAGGGAGTCTATCTGTCCTGTTGATGACCTGTTCAAGATGTTCTCATCACCAGCTAATCAAAAGCGAAATGAAACATCAAGCGCTCCGGCTTTACTGTCTGAAAATGTCTCTCTGGAACAGAGGAGCTGTGATCTGTCATCGAGGGAGACTGACTTCAAGCTCACCTGGTTCAACGCAGAATCATCATAGCTCTTGATTGTTTTCTCAAATAGTTCCTTCCAGTGCAGCCATGGTCTCTACTTGTTCATGTCAAGCTATTTTATCATAGGACGTAGCACATCTAGTTGGGGCCCCATTGGGGAGATTCTCTATATTACGGTCAGCAGCTGCCATCATTTGTCTGCAGCAACAGAGAACCTTGAGTATGTCGTTGTGAAGGTCTATATAATTCCAGATATTTTATTTTGTCTTATAAAAAAATGTTCTTGACCCAAACATAATGATAGACTCAGATTATGAACTTTGTTATTTTTTAAATACAAACAAAAAATGAAATTCACATCACACCAAGCTAATGTTCTGTAGTTCTGGTGTTTTACAAACCTGCAGCTCAGATCTCTGACCAGCTTCTCTGCTTTTCTCTTTATTCCTGTCAGTTCTTCAGAGAAACGAGCTGCTAGCAGCGATGCTAACTCACGGTCATTCCCTTACAAAACGTAATGATCATGTTCCTGTCGCTCCCCGTGATTAAGCTCACAATTACAATCGCTTGTACTGAGCAGCTCTCTGATAGCAGACGGTGTGTCCGTGAACAAGTTCAACTAAATATTGTATTATAACCGAAAAGAGATGTAACTTCTATCATGAATGAGCAAAACACCCTACAAATTACAGTGAAATACGGCTACTTCCGGTGGGCGCCGGAAGTGCGACCCATAATCGTTTCCACAGTAAGCCTCCCAGTGACAAGGTGGATAGAAACTGACCCGAAGAGTTTGATCAAATCTCCGACTCGGCCTGAATTCATGATGCGTCATTTCTACCACGATGTCATAAACTGTGTTTCCTCTTACACCTGAGCCGACTTAAAAATGTACAAAGTCTAGATGCTAACCTTTCTTTTGGACATTTATGTATAATCATAATGATTAGATATAAACCTTCTCTGTAATGCAATATTTGATTGCATGTTATTACAAATGAAATACGTGAATTTTAGCCTTCTTACCTTATAAAAAGTGTTTGATGCAAAGTGTCATATATATTGTGGACTGCCAGTCTTTAAGATGATCGAATCTTCTTTTCTCATCAAAAGGACATAAACCAACAAGTTTGATCTGCTTTCTTTTTTCTTTCTTTCTTTTATATACCAACAACATGACAGAACATCACATATCTGACAAGACACACGTTATGGAAATGAAGAGCATGGAGAAATTATTCACACTGATGCAGCCCAGCACAACTGTTACAATGAATTAATGCTTCAATGTGGACAGAACTCCACATTCCTGTATGTTTGTCCATTGGGCCACATGTAACCAGCTTTCAATTGTAAAACATTCTACTTTGCAGATTTTGGTCCAAACCAAGTTTGGTTTGCATTCTAGTGTGTCTTTGCAGAGCACCATAATATTATTTTTATAGTGAAATCAACTTTATAAAAGCAATATTAGGCTACCAATTGTCTTTTTTTCTGGACTAGTTTTATAGAAATGAACACACACATAGGTTGTTTTGACGTCCAGCTTTGCGAAGTGATCCGCTTTAGGAAAAGTTTCTTGTCATGTTCATAGTGACAACAGGGTGCTGACGTCTTTAGTACTTTGAGTTTTGATGTACACAATAAGCTTGTTGATGACTTGATGACGCTTCAGAGGAGACTTTTCTGGCATTTGGCTAATCTATTTGTCCAGTCTGTATACCATATATCATGTGACAAAAGAAAAACCTTCAAATCTTTTCAAAGGTTTCAGAGAGTAAATGGTAATGATGTTATCTAAAGAAACCAAACACACCGAAATGATTCAGTCTCAGCACATTGTATGGAATATCTACTCTTAATGATTGCGTATCATTTTCTTTTTCTAACTTCTATTGTTGTTTTCTTTTCTAATCTATAGCTTTGTCTTTTCTTTATACACACTTGTTCCATTTGATCTAAGCTGTTGTATAAAACATCGCTCATCTCAGGTTTCTCTAAAGAATCACAAGAATTTACCACAGAAAGAACTCTTTATCTGAACCGAATCTAGTTTATTTTCATTACAAGATCTAATAAATAATGACTATCCTGACCCCGTGTCTGCAGACATTCCAAAGTCCTGCCTCTCTTCCATTTGATGGGTGAAGATAGGCACCAGATGCTCCCATGACTCTGACCAGGAATAAGCAGGTATAAAGTAATGAATGGGTAAGCACACAGGGGTAAGCACATTTTTATATGTGGACTATCTTTTGTTTACTGACCACTGGAAGAGGCTCTACAGCCACCCAGTGCAACCCTGACAATAAAAGCAAGATGCAGACGTGGAATCTTCCAACCAGGAAGATTCCAAGAAATTCATGCATCAGATGGAAAAGATTCCTGGGGATTAAGCGTTTAATATCATCACAATCATCTCAAACCAACTTTTATGGCTTGTTGAGCACTTAAAATACTTTGGTATACAAAGGAAGTCACGATCAACTCAACAACTTCAAGGCGCCAAAGTATTATAGTCAGATGTAACATTGTCTGTCTTAAAGTTCAAGTTTGGCCTAAACTAGGCAATGACCCCCAACACACCAGGTTATTATTGGGGTTAGAGTGGTTTACTTGTAGGTGAGGGGTGTTGGGCGCCTCTGCGATCACCTGCTAGTTCCCCCGCTCCGCTCCAGACGTCCTCAGAGAGCTGGATAGACCTGAGCCTCCCCGAGCCTCTTCCACACACCTGCAAGTATTCTCCCCTCATCAGGTGGAGCATAAGAGCCGGCAGCCGATCCTCTGACGCCAGAGTGTCCGCTTATGTGGTAACTCCTGCCCCTCAGAGTCTCAGGTTGTTGTCTATAGATCTTTGAGTTCTCCGCTTATCTACACTTGTGTCCTGCCTTCCTAGGTGCTCTTCTATGCTGGATTCCAGTCCGATCGTGCAGTCCTCCCTCTGGTTCGGAGCGATCCCCGCGGCTTCCTTGGCTGATCCTAGTCCCGCTGTCAACCCTTCGGCCTCCACGCTGCCACTCCCTAGCCTATGGCTCCCCGGCATTTGGTCCCCTAAAGGTCCCCTAGTGCACTTCTCCTCCTGCTCTGAGCACCTGAACTCTCACAGACTCACGCCTACTGTTAATAAAGTGAAAGTCCTGCCTCAACCTCCTGATGGTGTTTCTGCATGTGGGTTAAGCAGATTCCCAAAGCCAGGACAAGGAGTTTCTCAATCCATCATCAGTGAGTGGAAACAGAAGTTTAAGCATCTCTAAGTTGAGAAGCTTCTCCATCCATCCATTTTCTGTACACCCGTGTCCCTAGTGGGGTCAGGAGGGGAGCAGGTACCTATCTTCAGGAAGACATTTTGAGGTCACCCTGGACAGGTCACCAGTCTGTCGCAGGGCAACACAGAGACAGACAGGACACACAACCATGCACACGCACACTCACACCTAGGGAGAATTTAGAGAGACCAATTGACATGTCAGTCATGTTTTTGGACTGTGGGAGGAAGCCGGAGTACCCAGAGAGAAGCCCACTCATGCACAAGGAGAAAGACCCCGGGCCGGGAATCGAACCCAGGACCTTCTTGCTGCAAGGCAACAGTTCTACCAACTGCATCCCTGTGCAGCCCACAACAAGTTTATATGAAGGGAAAATGTAGAATTAGTTGTTTACTGAGGCTGCAGCAGTAATAAGCTGTCAGCCTCGGGGTTGAAGCTGTGAGAGACGAAGGCAGATTTATCATTTCGGGGGAGCAGAGAGCCTGTTGATGCGTGTCCTTAGGCTGCTCTCAGAGAGGATGCTGGGTAACCCTGCTGGTTCTTTCATCAACGCTAAACAAAACTTAGACGTTTGGTCCATTTCTGCCCTCTGTTTTCTCCTCCCCACTCATCCCACCACCTTTATCCTTGTCAGTGTTGTATAAAGTACTCAAAAAATTTACTTAAGTGAAAGTACAAATACACAGACAAAAATGTACTCTAGTAAAAGTAAAAGTACCACATTAATATTTTTACTTGAGTAAAAGTCAAAAAGTACTGGCTTTTAAAAATACTTAAGTATTAAAAGTAAAAGTACTTGCTGAATGCATTACCTAATCGCTAATACAATACCATTAAGAGTACAAATCGTATTTAATTTTAATACATCAGAAATGTGCCATTTTAACAAACAATGCCATAGATAATGCATGTTTTTATTGTG